>CAOJBK015148853.1:0-21291 GCA_948294925.1 Codiaeum variegatum
AAGGTAAAGCAAGTACAGCCAGAGGAGCTTCATCGCAACACAAAAATCTGGAGAAACACAGGAATGAGTCATAACATCAACAAAGAAGTCAAATGATCAAATTTATAACATATCAACGTGAAAATCTAAAACAAAAAAAAAATAGAGATGCAAGAGTTAATATAAATCAACAATTCTTCAATCGATTCAACAAAAACACTAAAAGCAAATGCTAGAAATACAATCTAAGGGTTACATCGAATGCTAGCAGTAGAGGAGAGGCAGAGTGTGGAGCAACCATCATTAAAGATGCAGAGGCAGAGTTAGAGTAATCGTCACAGGAGATGGTGGCGTCTTCACCGGTCGGCTTGGAGAGGCAGTCGCCGGATATGCTGGGCCTTCACCAGTCAACTTTCTTTCTTCCTTGGCTTGCTATGTTTGGAGCGTTGGGGGAAGGGGCAGGACAAATTGAAACTGGTCTATGGGGGGAGGGGTATTTTATAATTAAACGTTACTCACCCCTTACTGACCCAAATATTGGGTCAGTAACTATTTTTTTCATATACTAACCTGTTACTGACCCCAAAATTGGGTCAGTAACATTTTTTTAATTACTGACCCCAAAATGGGGTCAGTAACATTCAATTAACGCACGAATTTACGTAAAAAAATTCATTCCCACCCATGTATTACTGACCCCAAAATGGGTCAGTAAATTACTGACCCATTTTTTTAGTCAATAATTATGGGAAAAATTAAATTTATTTATTACTGATCCAAAAAATGGGTCAATAATCTACTAACCCATTTTTTGGGTCATTAATTGGTCAGTAAAATCTGGCGGGATTTCAAATAATTATTTCCCTCCAATTATACTGGCCCATTACTGACCCAAAAAACTGACCCATTTTTTGGGTCAGTAATGGATTACCTATTAATTAATTTAATTTTTTTTATAAATGGGGTCAGTAACTATAATTACTGACCCCAAAAATTGGGTCAGTAATTGGAGTTAGTAAAAATTAATTTTTTTGTAGTGATATTAGCCTTAAATACCGAGCTACATACTCGAATCAGAACTCGATCCCACACCCTGATTTCAAACACAACCAATATATAATGTGTAGCTGAAATCCAGTCATTAGCGTTATTTGACCTCAGAGAAAGACCTCAATCTCTCCACCTTATCACCAACAAGTACCACCCATTTATAACCATCTCCCCTCTGAAAATGATTTGCTTTGCGCGTGCCATTTTTCTAGCTAGCACTTGAGGGCTTCACTATGCTATACCAACTAGATTGTATACCCCTTGATGTAACTTTCCTTTCATCAAGACCAAAGAACCTTGAGTAACACTTAGAACTCCACTTTTAGCATTGTAACCAAATCCCATATAGTCCAACATACTCAACAAAATTAAATTCTTGCTCATCTTAGGAACATAAGCCACATTCCCTAAAGTCATTACCTCTCCATTATACATTTTGATTCTCACACTACCAATACTTATGACTTTCGCCTTATACTTATTACCTAATTTTAATGTTCTAGTCATACCTTTTTGGAGTGTATCAAAATAATTCATCTTGGAGCAAACATGAAGAACATAGCAAGAATCTAAAAACCAATCATCATAAGAAAATACTTCATTAACTTGGGTGACCACATATGCATCTTCGTCATCCCAAAAAAAAAAGAAACCACATTCTCTTCATCATCTTCCTTTTTCTTGCCCTTTCGGCTATCCTTTTTATAGTGTCTATACTCTTTGTATTTGAAACATTGAATGTCATGCAAATTCTTGACACTAGATCTAGGCTAACTTTGCTGAGATCCACCATTGTCATGTGACTGCCCTCTCTGACTCGCACCTTGAGAAACTAATGCTTCGCTTTTCCTCTCCTCACTTTTAGCTTTCCTTCTAGTTTGGAGAGAAACCAATTGTACTAGTGCTATATCCATAGTCAAAGTATCCTTAAACGCAATCAACGAGCCAAAAAAATTCTTATAAGAGTCAGGGAGTAAGGAAATAAGCATTAGCGCCTTATCTTCTTCCTCAATCTTATCATCAATCTTTTTCAATTGATCTAAGATACCAGCGAATTCATTCATATGCCCCACCAGATTTTTGTCCTTCACCATCCTTAGTGTGTATAATCTTTGCTTTAGATGTAATTTATTAGTCAAACTCTTAGCCAGATAAATCTTCTCAAATTTGTCCCAAATCTCTATAGCAGAAGTCTCCTCAATAATATAATTTATAATGTTATCAGTAATGCAAAGATGCATTGTACTCACACACTATTCCTCTAGCTCCTCCCAATCTTCATCGCTTACCTTCTCTGGCTTACCCTTCTCGTCTCCCTTCAACGCTTTTGTCAAGCCCTGTTGAACTAGGAGATCCTTCACCATTCTTTGCCAAAGAGTGAGACTGTTTTTCCTATCAAACTTTTCAACAGTGAAAAGTGATGAACCTCCTACCATACTTGTTGAATATTGATCGTAACTAGCTCTGATACCACTTGTTGAGAAAAAATTTAAATTCAAGCAATTCAACAAGAACACAAGAAAAATAAATCAAGCCAAGAAAAATAAGCAACACCAAGATTTACGTGATTTAGCACAAACTTGCATACTTCTATGGAGAGATCCATTTTCTTAACTATATGAGAAAACAATTACAATACAATTAAATCGTAGATCCCATAATTTATTGTATCACCCCTCTCACATAAACTAGAAGAAAAAAACTCTTAACCCAAGCTAAAAAGTGTTCCCAAGAAGTAACACTTTAAGTGTTTGTCTACACCTAAAAATACTTTTCTTAAATTTATACAAAATAGCTCTCCTATTCATAGCCACCTAAACTTGTCCAACAAATTTAAGATTTCCTTTTTCAAGTCAATTACTTGTTGACTACTCTAAGTAAAAAACTTAAACATTTCCTGAATAATAATAAAAAAAAACTCATTTTTCAAATAAAAAATAAATTCTTTTTTCTAAATAGGAAATAGAAACCAAATTTAAGTCAACTTTCTTAACAAGTTTATAGTCTTTAACATATGTTTTTCCCCTCTTTTAATAATTAATAAAATTCTTCTGTTATAAAAAAAATAATACCATTATGCACTCTTAAATTCACGATCTTTTTTTTATATTCACACCAAATAATCAAAATATTTTAACTTTCAATCTTAAATCTAATTATGATGTTTGTATCTTTAAAGTAATTAAAAATTATTGAACTTGTAACGTGTTTAATGTAATTGTTAGTGATACAGAGGAATATTCAAAGATCTGATATGCTATCAACTTGCAGAAATTCAAAATATGCATATATTATTATTTATATCTAAATTTGAATAACATTTTAATTGATAAAAAAAAAATGAATAGCCTTGAAATGTAAATATTATAAATATAATTATTAAATCCAATTTATATGTGAAGTGTTATTTATTATGAAATATTTTGTTTAAATGAATTAATTATAGCTAAATTCATGTCTTCTAAATCAATTTACATTCATTGTCTTTAACAAATTTGTTTGATTTTTCCATGCACAATTTGTTAGAATTATTTTGAATTATAAATTTTTTGTCTTGACATTTTTCATTTTTCATGGGCTTTTTTGTAATAGACTTGAACGTTACTGCTTCTTCAAAAAAAAATTTTTTTCCCTCTTTCAATGCCGATTTAGAATCCATTTATAATGCTCAACATTTATTAAGATATACAAATGAATAATTTTTAAATATTCTATCAATATTATTAACAAATAATTGATGGTATTATGAAAAGGTTTAAATTAGATGTTATATAAAACTATTTAATAGGATGTCATATAAAATTATATAAAAATTAAAAATTAAAATGGCAAGTGTTAGAATCTTGTTTTATATATTACGATCCACATATTGTGTAAATTTGCTCACTTGAATTCTTTCGAATCAGATCTTCTCTTGATGAAAGTTTTAGCATTTTTTTATTAGGAATGGCTTTACATTTATACAATAATGTACATATGTAGAGAGAGAGTTGGACAAAAAAACGAAAAGTTAAAATGATTTTTCAAAACAATAGATAGATGGGTTTAGTTTAATTACCCTAGCAACAACCATCTATTATATTGATTGAGAAATATTATATATCATCGAAACATAAATTCTACTAACCTAATCATTAAAAACAACTGCATAAACTTTATAATTTTTTCATCTTCATTAATCAGGCTATCTGTCATGTCAATGTGTACTTGTGAGCTCTGAAAATATTTAATTGAATGGTAATGTGTAATATTTCATAGAATGTAGTATTATCAAGAATTCAAACTAAAATATATGTATTTATATAATTCAATTATGATTGATTTTTTAATAACAATTTCAATATAATATACTAACCTATTTAATCATTTTAACTCAATTATTCCATGTAATGATTTAAATCTTAATTAAAAACAATATAATTATTGGGGAATCTTAAGTTTCTTATTTTATATTTAATATGATATTAATTTTTTCAATTTTATTTTAAATGGATATGTGGAAACATAATTAAGTGGTTGCCACATAGATAAAACAAAAATAATAAATAAAATCAATAAAATCCACATGGTAAGCTTTAAGACATTTTAAAATCCAAATGGAAAAATTTAACACATTCTTGGCTTGTTTTATATATATATAAAATTCAATTATGGTTGATTTTTTTTCATAATAATTTCAACATCAGGGTCCATTATTAGTAGCATTATTTAACCGTTTTAACTCAATTATTTCATATTACGATTTAAATCTCAATTAAATACAATATAAATATTCAATATAAATATTCAATTATCCTAAGTTTCTTAAATTTAAAATGATATTAATAGTATTATAGCATGTGGCAACATAACTAAGTGGTTACCTCTCTCTCTCACACACTCACATATATAAAAGATCAATAAAAGTTTATATGACAAGCTTTAAGACATTAAAAAATTCACATGGCAAGTTTTAGTACATCCTTATGCCCGTGCGATTATTTTGTATTATATCTAATTTATATTTATTAAATTAAAATTATTTTAATTATAATATTTAAGGTTGACCGTTTGATATAGTTGTATATATTTATTTATTAAAATTATATTCTACTTTAGAGCTCTAATATCAAATAAAATATTTAAAAATCAATAAAATAAAACCATCCTATTTTTTATGAAACTGAATATTTTTTTTAAAAATTATATTTATAACACACTCAACATATGTATTTATACAGTATAAATTATCAATGAATTAGTAGTCACAATGACTTCTTAAATTATTTATACTTGAGGCAATAATTATTTAAAAATGATGATAATGAAAAATTAAAAAAAAAAGTAAATTAAATCATCTTAATTTTTTTTATTCAAATATCAATAATTATTTTTTCCAATATATATATATATATATATATATTTATATATATATATATATATATTTTGCTCATAATACCTCCAGTTATTATAAAGCATATTGAATTTTAATTTTTATGTTACAATTTCTTGGAAAATTAATATAATTAAGTAATGCCATTTAAATCAATATCATAATATCTTATAAAATACAGAAAAATAAAATGCTCTAAAAACTTGCCATGTGTGACAAGTCCTAAGGTCTATGGAATGCTTAAGTGGTAAACTCTATCTATGTCATGGCTTTGCTTCATATATATATATATATATTTAGTACAAGAAAAGTATTCTATAATGAAGGGAAAACTATCACTAATTGCCTATTTTTCGTCATTAAAATGTTTTAGTGACAGACATTTTCCTGTCATGGCCTCTTGCTATTGCCTATCTTGTTAAAAATAATTAGTGATAGGATTTGATTTCCGTCATTAAGAGTAATAATGACAATATACTTCCCCTCATTAAATATTACTTTTAACTCCAGAACATCCCATCACTGAAGCATACTTTTCTCGTCACTAATGCTTGTTTAACAATGGATCATCCCCTTGTTAATAATCACTTTCATGATTAATTTTACCTTATTATATCCTAATAAAATTTTACTTAATATCACTACAAGAAATCGCACATTTTCATGAAACACAAAATTTTCACATTTTATCAAGTTATGGTTACGAACATTGAGGATCGTTACTATAATATTAATTATTATGACAACTCTTACTTTTGTCACTATAATTAAAAAATTTGTCACTAATTTTCATTTTCCATGATAAAAAAATTGTCACATAAACTTTTAGGATCAAAATTTGGCACTAAAATTTTGGAGAAAAATCTTTCAATGACAAATTGACATTATTTCATGACGAGAATCAAGGCTACCAAATTTTCTTTTAATGACAACATAACATTTTTGTCATTAATTATTTGAAAAATATGATGACAATCTTATTTCATCATCAATGTAATTATTTGATGACAAAATTATAAATTTTGTCATAATTAAATTGGGAGCCAAATTTTCACCTCAAAATTTTGGGAAGGAAATATTTTAATGCACATAAATTATATCTAACAACATTATTTTCTTGTCACTAATTATTATTATATTGTGACGACACTATCATTTGTAATTGATTTTTGAAAATTTGTAATTAGTTTATGACATGCTATTTAATTCATTCAAAATACTTTATCACAACCATTTATAGTGTCACTAAATAATAATTAGATTAGTGACGTCGAATTAACGTCACCAATAGTGATATTTATTAACGCTAAATAAGATTTTCTTAATTGAACTTATAGTGTAATTTTCTTTTTTAGCCTTGAAATTATTTCAAAAGGAAAATTATTTAGTGACATTTACTAGTACTATCAATTGATATTATATTTAATCCCAACATATATATATATATCGTAGTTATATTAATAGTGAAGATACACTCTAAGATATGGTTCATTATTGTGAGTAATTCATTTCAATAGGTTAACTCATATCTACTAAATACATATTCTATAAAAAAAATAAAGTTTGTATTATTGTTTAATTATAGTCCATTTATTTCAAACTTCGGATTGGAATCGGAAATGAAATGGAGCAGAATCAGAAACAAAACAATTATTTTTATTAAGTGTTTGTTTCAATAATAAAAATGGCAGAGTAGAAAATCAATTTCTTATAATTTTTTAATATATAAATCAAAATAAATGTGAAAATTTTTATTAATTTAATTTTATATTTTTAAATTTACTTTTATTTTTTAAAATTTAAATTTTTTTAAAATAAATTTAATTTTATTTAAAATAATAAAAATTAATTTGATCATTTTTAATTTAATTTAGTTTATATTAATTTTAAATATTTATTAAAAATATTTACTTTTAATATTTAATTTTATATTTTGTTGTTTTATATTCTAAACAATACAAGTAATTATATGTTTGGCAAAATAAAATGTTAAGTTTGATTCTCACTAAAATGAGATTTGATTTCTTGAGGGAGCAAGGATAACGAGTGATTCCCATAAATGTGAGAATCATATTCTGATTCCTAAGAAATTTTTAGATAAACAAATAGTAAAAATGAAAATTAATCATTCCTATTCTCATTCATTGCCTTATTTTTTAAGAAAAAAAAAAACAATCCCTATAATTATACCAATACAATACTAATAAAATTTTATTATATTGTTATGTTATTTTAAAAATTTTTTATGCATCGCATAGTTATAAGGTTATGCTACTAAATTGATCCAAAATTATGTAAATATTAAATTTTTTTAAGGAAAATACAAAGGCTAAAATTATTTAAAATTTTTAATAATTATTAATTATTATCTATTTTTTTAGAAATATTAATTTTAGCCTTACATTACTTCTCTAAGTTGTAGCAGCCACTCTCATGTACTGCACTTGCACATGAACCACAAAATTATGAACTCTAATGTTTACACCATCAAAACTAGCCCATTAATACGAGTCCAACAGTTCAAACCAGGCCCAAATCAAACTCAAATGGACCCATAAAACAAAAAAAAACTGAATTGAATCAGAGTGAATTAACCTAGAAAATCGGGCCAGAGGCCTAAGCCCACAAACACACGTGTTTTGAACAAATACATGTGTTTGTAACCAAACACGTGTTTGGTCCAAAACATGTGTTTTTCCCAAAACACACGTGTTTTGTCTCTCATGGTTTCTGGCATGAACATTTATAAATTCAGACTTTTCAGAAGTGTTGGGGGTTCCAATTTTTCCAATTTCCAGACTCACTCAGACCTATTTCCCATCCTCCAAACACCTTTAAACACTAGAATTATTCTTCAATAGATTCAAATCATCAGAAACTCGTAACAGATACTTTAGTTCTCATTAGTTTAGCTGTTCAATCCCTTCAGTTCCAGTTCAGATACACAGACACCAGAACTTTCCTAACACAATGAAAACTCATTCTGATTTCGTCAAGCCATCTGATCCTCTGATTTCAAAGCTCCGCAAGCAAAAGGTAAAATCAATACAATATACTTATTTTCCTTTAATCTATAAATCAATTAAGTCTTTTTAATATGAATTAATGCATCTTTATCAAAATACTATTTTTAAAAAAATGAATTGTTTTAAGCCCTTTAATCTGAATTAAAACACATTTTTTTTGAAATACTTTTTCATAAAAACAAATTAAACTAAGTCATAAAATGAATTTAGGCAATCACTTCACAATCAATATAATTTTTTATTAATCAAACTAAATTTATTAAAAGCCTATTGGTTAACAATTTTATTAAATAAAATTGGTTAGTTACTAAATAGTCAAACCATCCACTTGTTATTAGAGCAACCCTACCTTTCGTGAGAAGGGAGAATGATGTGTGATTTGATTCTCGTTCAGAAGAATATGCTGGCAAGCCGTTTCATGGCTTCAACTCCAAAAATTCTATTTTTCTTTATTTTACTCGTTCTTTTATTATTTATGTTCCTATTGTTTAGTTTGCTTTATTCATTATTTGCGATTGGTTGTATTATGATTATTTCATGTTATTACTGTTATTTTGTTTATAAATTTGTATTGAGGAATATGTGCTCCTCACAGATCATAAGACTAGAGGGGAGATCCCCAGATTTTCATAATTTTGCAATGTAATTTTAATTGTTTTCTTTGGGAATGTGTACTTTCCTTAGAACCTGAAGTGGGCTAGAAGAAGGACCGAGGTTTATGTTTTGTCTTTTCTGTTTTATATGATTGTCATATGTATTATAGCCTGTCCATGCATCATATTTTCCATGGTATCTATTCATGCATTACGTGATATGCCATGCATATATGAAAATATGATTTAAACCAAAATCACTTTGTTTTAAGCCAAAAGTTGTTATTTAAATGGTCAAAACTATTTTCATAAAAATTATTTTTATCAGATCATGAATCTCCGAACCTCCTTTGGTTCGTGGCCAACCTTTTCTAAAATTGAGCAAATTATTCATAATTTTTCTAAAAATGGAGTTAACTCAAACTTTTTTTTTAATCACCATACAAAATCATTTTTCTTAAAGATTAGATAGCGACTCTGTACACTAAACACACCACATGCATGCCAACGAATATATGTGGATGCATAAATGTGAGACCCGATCACAATCCGCAACGCCATGCACAATTCGATCCTTCGTGGTTGGTTTCCTCGAGCCACAAGCTGAAGGCGCGCTGGAGAAATCCCGCGGGCCGCTTGGACGGGGCCTCACAAAAATGTACTCTAGGATGATAACAAATCAAACAATTGCAAAAGTCAGGAACTTTCAACTACAAACAACCATATTAAATAGGCAACAAACAAAAATCAAATAATGAACACAACCAATGACAGGTGAATGAAATAGAGACAAACATTCAATATGTAATACTGTATTTTTTTTACCTCTGTAGATTCATTACTGCCATTAATGATTTCATTACTCACCTAGATGAAGACATTAGTATCAGGACTAGGCTTAATAATTACTGCTTCCTCTCTTCTAAACAACACTAAAAAAAAAATTAAAAAGCTATAAATTACCTATAATCTTCTTACAGCTTCATTTTTTTAGCATTTCACACTTCCTATTTCATTGCAATTTAAAAAATAACCACAAATCAATAAGCGATTCTTTGACTTATAACTGTCTTTATGGATAAGAAAAATCATTTGGAATAAGAATAGTATAGAAGTATCAATTAATAACAACCAAGCCACAATAATAAAACCATAAACCCCCTCCCCGGAATATCAATTTAACGGCCATATGATCTTCAAAACATATAAAAGTATGATCATACCTTAACTATTACAGCTTCTAAAAATTGAAAAGTATCAGTATGATCCATCCCACCCCATATTTTCACAGGAAGGGGTTTAAATTCTTCACCTTATCCATACTTGCCATATGATTTATTGCATTAACATTGCACTTTGAAAATAAATGAAAAAATAAGTAAAAGACTAAGTATATTACCACTTAAAAAACTATGTAAAATGATTCAACAAAAAAGAAGGAACAGGTTTTAGAAACGGTGAGGATTCTGCCAATTCTGGCTCCTTGGGAAAACAAAATCGTGATGACACTCTAGAAATGGAAGTCATTGCTGAACAAAAGTGAAGCTAAAAAAGTTGTGTAAACAGCTTCTAGGACATAAATGGCATAGTGTGAAGAAGAGCAGCCCTAAATAGCATAAAGAAGAACTACCACCGAGAATGTATGAGTGAAAAAAAAAAAGGAGATTAGATTGTAATATATACATTTTAATACTTAAATAGTTAACTTTGAAACATCTACGTTTTCTTCGTATAATTAGAAAGTCAAGTTATATAGAACAATGTTTGTGCTTCTTTTTTTTCCCTATCCAATTGCGTGCATGGCTCAATTCCGAAAAAATCTTTTTTTTTTAATAATGTATTTAATATTTAATTAATAATTATTTATTTTAATTAAATTATAATTACCTTATTAACTCCAAATTAGAAGAAAATAAGGAGAGCAATAATGTAACTTTACTGATCCCCTTCTTAGTCACTTTTATATATATTATAACTATTTTATAAAGAATGTACTTTTCACATTGTTAAAATTCTCGTTATATATTGAGATTTTATGTTTTTAATAAATTAAAAAATATATAAATTAAATATAAAATTTTAATATATTTTGTGAGATGATGTATTATAAATACATATAATATTATATGGTTTTTAATGTTTTCAATTTCTAACTATAATTTGTAAATTAAATTGTAATAATTTATAAATATTTTATTTTTTTTTTAGAAAAATTCACTTTTTTTTTAAATTATTAAATCATTCTTATTAATATAAAACTAAAGAGATGTTAGAATCAAAATTACTAATTTTTTTTATACCTCATTACTAAATACTTTGGAGTACACAAAATCACATTTGGTAAAAAAAAACACAAATACAACTTCTTCAGGACATTAGTAAATGTTGTTTTTTTAGCTTTTTGTTCAATTTTTTTTCTTTTTCTAATGTTTTATTTTCTTTTTTTTTAGTGTTTTTCTCATCAATTTATTTATATAAATAGTAATATAGTTTTTAAATATAGAATTATTCATATTTGTTTTCTATATAAATTAATTTATATATTTTAGAAATTTCTATTAATAATATGAGTAAATAAAAACTAATAAAGTTAATAGATAGATATTTAAAAAGGATACACATGACCTATATGTGATTGAATTCTATATTTTGATTAGCAATCTTAAAGTCTCTTTTTTTTTTCTATTATTTAATGTTTTGCAAAGAATAGTAAAATGTTAAAATGTTTTTTTATTTAATTTCTTGAACTTTTTTTTTTCTAATCCAAAACTCTCATAAGATTTTTTATAAATTTTTTTTATCTATTAATTTCTCACATTCTTTTTTACTATTATATAGCTATTATATAGTTTTTCTTATTATAAATTTATTTGTTAATATATAATTATTTTAAATTATCAAAATATCTTTGAAATTAAAACAAAATAGGAGGAGCTTTCCTGTTACTTAAAAAGCTAATTATTAATAAACGTATAAAATATGGAACAATTCTCATACGATAGTGATGAATAAAAGAAAATTACAAAAGTTTAATAAATATACAAAAGAAAAATATTTAAACCTTTTATTTTAATTAAGTTATAATTTCCATAATAACTCTGCAAATAACAATGATTTTAATGTCGATTAAAATTAATCTTTTTAATAATATTGTCCATATTAATCTCATATTAATATATAATTTATAAAGAGTGTTTGAGTAATCATGTGTCCTCCCCTTCTATACATTTATTTATAGTAAAGATGAAGATAAATATTTTACATTATATATTTTATTACAATAATTATATTTGACCTAGTTAAACACTAATATTTCTTTTAAAAATTACTAATATTTTCAATTCTATAATTTTTCTAATTAATTTTATCTTTTATTAATTCAATTCAATATAGTAGTCAAATGAAATTAATAAATATTAAAAATTTTTAAATAATATCAACTTATTGAGTAAGCCTATATAAAACTCCTATTAAATGGCTCTCAAAGAATGTATATAAAAAAATATTTTATCAACATAAGAATAAATAAATTAAATTCGAAATATAAATGTGAATAAAAACATAAGAATAGGTACATTATATTAGGAATATAATGTTGAAATAGTAAGTTTAGCTATATAGTAATTCTATTAGGCTAAGAATAAAATTTAAAATAAAAGCCACTAAAAATTTAACTTTATGCTTTCATATAATTATGGGCGTAATTTTCATTTTTAAGACTTTTATAATAAAAACTTCATATCCAGTTTTTTTTGAACCAATTCCATATATAGTTTAATTTTTGATATAAAGTTTCTTTAATAGTTCTAAACAAACTATGTATACTTTTTTTTAATAGTTTATTTCATCCAATTAATAATAATATTAATTCTATAATTATAACATTAATACTTATTACCTTCATATACAATTTCTATATTTTTTGGCTACATTATAAGTTATTGTTAACACCAGCCTAAGGTTCTAGATTATAAGGCCTACAAACGAATAGGGGAAACCTTAAAGCTTCAAAACACTAACCTCATTCTTAGGCAAGGGAAAGTCTTCAGCCTAACTTCGATTCAGAAGCCCATGGTGATATCTCATGAATCGAGGGCCTAAATCCAAGGGCTGTATGTGGATTCAGGCCCCAAGGTGAGGTCCATCAAGCCTAAAGTTCAAAGGAGCAATCCTAGTCCCATATCGGCCTCAAAGCCCATTCTCCAAAGGATCGGTGGGTAAGGCCTAAGTCGAAACCTCAAAAAGCTTTCAATTGGAGGCCCAAGTCAAGAAGCCATAACATAATCTCGGGCCCTCTCCAATGTCTTAAGGTAGGACTCCATCTCCTTAGAAGGAAAAGTATATAAAGAACCATAATCCCTAGGGTTGAAGGATCTAATCTTTAATACTCAAAACCTATCATTTTCTCTAGTGAAGAAACCCTATGAGTAGAAACTAACTTAGCTTTTCCGATCCTTGCGATCGCAGCTATTTCACCAACTAAAGTGATGGTTGCTACCTAAATCTCTATCGATGAAGAGAGGGTTGATGGCGACAGCCTAGATACCAAACCACCTCTTTCGTATCAAGAGTTGTGGTGACAGCAATGCCTATATCTGGGAGAAAAGATCTAGCTAGTGCCCAAAGAGTTGGAACTAAAAGCGATGCTACTACCGGCCCCAGGGACATTTATTCGGGCTTAAGTCTAATATTTGTATTCCTTAGCTTATTTTCCTTTATTTGTTATTGTCTTTTTAAGTTTTGTACTTAGTTGAAAATAGCAAAAAGATTCATTGTTTGGATTACAAATCATTTGGGGGATTAATATAAGCTTTCTTTGGATATCATATTCTTAATTTGATTCAAAACTTACCTAGACTAATACGAGAAACCCTTGGACTCAAATTTATCAGATTGAGAATTACCTAGATTGATAAATCTAGACTCGAGTGCCCTGAATAGCTCGGGATTCAAATTCTAACGCGAACAGAATTGGCACGCCTAGTGAGACTTCCCTAAAATTATAATATGGAGGGTAAATAAAAGAAATAGACTAAGAAAATTGGTAATTCTTCTAATGACCCTATGGTTGTAGGTACAACTAAACAAAACATAGAAACTTGGCCTCGAGAGGTTATCATACCAGGAGGACTCCCAAACCCTCCTCGAGATGATGTAACAGGGGGTGAAACTGAAGATGAGTTTTAGTGTGACATAGAGCCGCCTAGGCCAAGGTCCTTATTTGACGCTTACATCAATGAAATTGGATTAGCGGTGAAAGCTGCTAACATGGACATGTATACGAGGCTCATGAATTAGATGACTCAGGTCTTGAATCTCGTCCTTAAGGAGAACAGAGATGTATAGAATTGGATGTACAATACTGTGAAATCCTTCAACAAGTCGGTCACAAATTTTAACAACTTACTCGCTAGGAGGTATAACGATGTTGCTGCTAGTAGAGGCACTCCTCCCCGATACATCGATAATAGCTGGCTCAGAATGAGTTGTAATATGAAGAGGTTAGACTTACATAAAGACATAATATTGGCTAGGGTTATCTACATGATGAACAAGGTTGATATCCACAAAAGCAACCTGTGCCTCCCCAATTACAAAATATTAGCCATTTGCCATGGCATATGCCTCCCCCTAATTCAAGTGCTCGGCCAGGGTAACCAATCTATAAGACTTAGGCCGATACTGGGACCAGGGGCAACCAATATATCCCCCAACCCTAACTATCAGCCAAGTCTATCATCTAATTGACCTCGGTCGATACCAATAACAGCCACAACCTATACCCCCAATCTATGCTCATATGCCGAATCCGTTCAACAGCAGGCACCTTATCCACCCTAGGGCAATCATATGGCCTATGCTGCACCCTAGGGATATCCAATTGAGATTTATCCCCAGCCACGAAGGCTCATCCCTGGGTATCAGAACATTGGTCACTAGAATGAGAAAGAATTTGTGAGTATGATCAGACGACCAAGAGAGGGGTGAATTGGCATTTTTCACCTTCTTTTTTTTAAGGTTATTAATTGAGGTTAGGTGATAGAGTTGATTAGATGATTAATTTTTCTATAAAGAATATATAGCTAAGAACTGAAGTCAACTGGACAAATATCTTCTTATGCTGATTAGTACCCTGAAGATACTTACATTAGTAGGCCAGAGCTTATGTGTAAGAGCCTAATACAATTTCTTAATGTAAGAAATTACCAATTGATGAGAAAATGAGAGATAAAATAAGGATAAGAAGCTTAATAAGAAAAACTTAGCAAAGTATACTTGTTTTACTTTTAGTGCACATAATTAAGGACCTAATGCAATGCAAGTAATTGAAAATAGATACAACACAAGGATTTATACTGGTTCAGCACACAGGCCTACATCCAGTCCCCAACAACCAACATTTCTTGGAGTTCCACTAATGTGCTTTTTTCAATTGGCTAGAGCAAAGCCTTTACAGTCTTAACTGATTAGGGACATAACCCAGGAGAAATATACCCTTTTTCTATCCCTCAGAATTTTATTGAGGATTCTAAAAACGTCACATCCATTCACATAAATAGATAAATCTCATAAACTTTCAATTGGGTCGCTATGACACCCGTAATACAACATAGGCTTAATTAGGTACTTTAAGGACTTGTACAACTAGTTTGTTTGAAAAATACATAAAAAATAAAATATTTATTAAAATATATCCTACAATAGATCAATGTTATTGAAGATTTAAAGAGTATGTTGAGATGAAAGAATTTATAATGTAAAACTCAAGCTTTAAATGATTTGAAATAAAGGCACACTTGAGATGAGAAATAAATGCTCAATAAATTCTTTCAAAAGAATGAGAAAAGAGAAGATTAAGAAATTCAAGACAAATGATAGAAAGAAGTAAATGTTGTTCTTAAAACATTTGGAAAATTTAAGATCAATATTTTCTCATCAATAGCCTCTCTGTCCTTTTTTTTTTTTAATTTGTAGAGTTAAATGGTTTTTATAGAGGCATTTAAGAAATGTTGCTGTTAGACAGAAAAATAAAAAATTGCATTTTAAAATCTCTAATAGCTACCTATCAATCAAGAAGTGTTTGATTTGACAGATGCTTTTTTGCTAGAAACTAGACTTTTTAGTCTTGTTAGCTTTCTAGCCGTTGGTTTGAACTAAATATGTAAAAGTTCAAAAAAGTTTAGTTCAATTTATGCATTTAGTTAAGGATTATTCTTCCTTAACCTATTAGTGGCCTGATCACTCAAGTCAATGATCTGATCAGTTAAGGATCCTATGTATGAAAATTTTTGGTTTCTTGAAAAGAATTGTTTTATGCATGAGTATGTTAGTACTGATCCATTTTACATTTCATCTAAAACTTGATTCACTTAGGTGCCTGATGGATCCAGTTAGGTCGCTAACTCCAATCTCTTAGGCGACTAATGATCTGCCACTTGAAGCTGCTAAAGCCAGACTGCTTAGGGACCTAAGTACATAGCTTTGACCTGCATAAACCTATTAGTGAACTTAAATATATCAATCAGTTTTGTGATCATCAAAATTAGAGTGCTAAACCATATGAGGCTAACATTCTCCCCCTTTTTGATGATGACAAAACTGCCTTTCAAGACTTATGTTAAAAAGATATAGAGTTGAATTTGTAATAGAAAGATTTAGATTTGAATTAGGTTTATTCTATTAGGCTCCTAAGAGCCTCTCCCTGATTTGATGAATGAGTAGAAATAACATACTTACAAATTTCATTCAATAGAAATAGGTTTACATGTGAAGCAGAAGCTCCCCCTAAGATCATGCATTGGGAGCTTTAAATGACAAACCTAAAATATTATACTTAGGACTTTAATGAAACTATTCACACAACAACACCAATATGTTCTCCTCCTTTGACATCATCAAAAAATGGGGGGCCTAAGACATAACAGAAAAAAATGATTTTATTTAAGAGAGATTGGTTTGAGAAGACAAAGGGTTCACAACATTTATACGTTGCTTAATCCTTGATCTTTAGGGATGATGACTTGATTCCTGGAGCCTTGGCAATTGATTTTGGTGGATCCATTATTACACCTTTTCCTTTGGCCTTTTTATCCTTTTGAGGACTGGGGAGCTTCCTTCAATTCCAATAATACTCATTGGATTAGGCCTTAGCTCTTTAAGCCCATTAGCAAGCTTCCCAATTATGTCCCAAAGTTGAGCCAGCTATTCAACAGTGAGAGTTTGAAGCTTGCATACTTGCTTTTCCACTACATGATTTTAACAGCATACATATTTCTCAATGGATTCCAGTCTACCAATAAGATCGGTGGAGCTTTTCTCAGTTATTTCATATAGGGATGTCTTTAGGTCCTTAAGTTATTCATTCATCGACTCCCTTAGGTCCCTAATATGGATAAGCACTTCAAAGAAATCAACTATTTTTGTTTCAGAGGAATTTTCTTCCTCATAATCTTAAACAGTGTGTTCAGATTCATATGGTGCTCCTTTAGTCTCCTCTGACTCATGCTCAAGTGCTTCCTTTACCGCTTTGGTTCCAAGTTTTTGGAATTCTTCTAGTTGAGAAAAGATAGCCTCAGAATCTATTTGTGCTTGACTGTTTAGGTCGATTGTATTAGTTGGAGCCTGAGTCTGAACTGATGGATCCCTAGTTGTGACCTTAGGGACCTGATGTTCTAAACTTTCAAAGCTCTTTCTAGAATCTAAGCTTATCTCAGCTATTTTTTTCATCATTAATATTCCTCTTGGCAGTAATCTTCACTCTTATCTTCACTTTTTGCTTCACTTCATAGGGATCATGTTGGCTAACCTTCAGTCTTTTGAGTGTGGTTTCACCAATATAATTGGTGTGTTTGAACTTAATTCCATTAGTGAGACCCATATTAAACCTCCTAAATAAGAGATTCAGCTAACGCCTCCTAAATAAGAGATTCAGCTGACTCCTATAAGGCGTTCCCCTACTAGCCTTTTGATGACATAGCGGAGGGATCAAATAATGAGGTAAGCTGAATTTTACCTTGTTTATAACACGCCACATAAGAACAAGGTCCATATTATTCACATATTCGAAGCTTCATTTTCTAGGATGAATTATATGGATGATGAATTTGTGCAACAACCTGGCATGTAAACCAAAATTGGAGTTAGGCTTATTGGCTCCCTCTCCACTAATTTCTTCCAGAAATTTGTTTCGATTATATCCATCAACAATCTGATCCTTGGACACAATCACTGCCCCATCAACTAGCAGAGACCAGGTTTCACTTAAGGTTTGAGACGTTATAGTCCTTAGTTCTCGGCCAATGGAGGGGGAGAATGAGTGCTTCGATTCGTCTTTTTTAATGGAAGTGAAGAACTCAGTCATGGTTTCTTCAAAAAATGGTTCACAGATAGTTAAAAAGGGTATCCAACCCTAAAATTCTAGCCATTCCTTGAATTGATAGTTTTTTGTTCCAAAGAAATCCCATTTTATCGCCTTTGGCGAGATTATAGCCCATTCTGAGGAAGTGGTTTCTTCATTACTTAAGGCAGATGATATAATTTTTGAACATTTAGGTGACTGAGAGGAACTTTTGGAAGGTCTTTTGGCCATGGTTTAGGTCTGTGAAGAATGAAGAAGATGAAGATAGGGAAGTTACTAGGAATCGTGCTAATTTAAAGGCTTAAGTTGTTCTAGTAACGTGTGATAACTGCACAAGGATTTTGAATTTCAAAAACTAAAACATCTAAGATAATGATTTCAATTATGGGAAACATAAATGTTGTCTTCCCTATAACCGAAAAAAGGCATATGATGTGACAAGTAAAAAAATGTGTCTTTCTCTCTCTCACGTTCCTGCTTTTCTCTAGGAATGTGTGACAGTTTTTCTAACTTAGCACGCAACCATCATGTCAAACATTTATTTTATAGTTATATTCCCATTAGGGGGTTTGGGTTTATAACTTGATATTTTAGGAGCCTAATATAGACACAATTAGGTGCCTAATCGCAAGTATTAGGTGCCCAATTCTCATGCACAAAGAAAAATGAAATGAAAGCAAAGTTTAAGTTAGAGTACCCATACCAAGACTCATGCGTATTTTATGGAATTTATCTTCATTCAGAGGCTTAGTTAAGATATCAGCTAGTTGTTGCTCTGATGAAACAAATTCCATTTGAATATCTCCTTTTTGTATATGATCTCTGATGAAGTGATGTCTAATTTTGATGTGCTTTGTTCTCGAATGTTGTATGGGATTCTTTGATAGGTTGATAGCATTTATGTTGTCACACCTGATTGGAATATTTTTAAACTCTAGGTCATAGTTAGCTAACTGCTCCTTCATCCATAATACTTGAGAGATACAACATCCAACAGCCACATACTCAGCTTCTACTGTGGATACGGAAACTAAAGATTTCTTCTTGCTAAACCATGAGATGAGGAAGAGACCTAGAAATTGACATGTTCCAGATATGCTTTTTCTATCAACTCTGCTTCCTGCAAAATCAGCTTCACTATACCCAACTAATTGTAGGTTAGTGTTTTTGGGATACCACAAACCTAAATCTTGTGTTCCAGATAAATATCTGAAAATTCCCTTTACAGTAGCCTCATGTGACACCTTAAGGTCAACCTGAAATCTTAAGTATAGACATACACTGAATTGTATATCAGGTTTGCTAACAGTTAGGTAGAGTAGTGACCCAATCATCCCTCTATATAACTTGTTACTGACATCTCTTCCAGACTCATCTTTTTCAAGCTTACTGGAAGGACTTATTGGGGTTCTAATACTCTTTAGCTTTTTGTTTTTGAAGTATTTTTTCAATAAGTCCCTGATGTATTTGGTTTGGTAGATGAATATACTATCAAAAGTTTGCTTGATTTAGAGACCCAAAAAGAAATTAAGCTCTCCCATTAGGCTCATCTTGAACTCCCCCTGCATATCTTTAGAAAAATGCTCACATAAAGATGGATTAGTAACACCAAGTACTATGTCATCCACATAAATTTGCACGATGAGCATGTCATTTTTATGTAATTTGATAAATAGGGTAGTATCAACCTGACCTCTTGAAAAACCCTCTAAGGCACTCATACCATCCCCTAGGGGCTTGTTTTAAACCATAAAGTGCTTTAGATAATTTAAAAACATGATCAGGTTCTTTAGAATTTTCAGAACTAGGTGGATGTTCTACATAAACCTCTTCATTTGGAAAACCATTTAGGAAAGCACTTTTTTACATCCATTTAATAAAGGATAAAATTTTTAAAGCATGCAATAGCACATAGTAGCCTAATAGCTTCAAGTTTAGCAACAGAAGCAAAGGTTTCATCATAATCAATACCTTTTTGCTGATTATATCCTTGGGAAACTAACCTGGCTTTATTTCTTATCACTATTCCATGTTCATCTAATTTGTTCTTGAACACCCATTTTGTTCTGATTACTAATTGGTGTACAGGTCTGGGTACTAACTTCCATACTTGTCTTCTTTCGAACTGGTTAAGTTCTTCTTACATCCCTATAAACCAATTTTTATCCCTTAGTGCTTTTTGACATGACTTAGGCTCTACATGTGAGACAAAGGCCACCTCTCCATGAATTTTCTTGAATGTTGCCCTTGTGAATTTAGAGTCAGATGGACTACCCAAGATGTTTTCTTTTGGATGATCTTTATAGAAGTTTCAATCTTTCGGAAGATCAGGCTCCTGATTAGGCAGCTTATCATCTTGATTAGGCGACTGAAGTTGTGGATTAGGTAGATGATCCTCCTCTTCAGGTGACATGTTACCTTTCTATACTTGATTAGGTGCATCCAGCTCTTCTTTGGATTTGTCTAGGTCACTAATCCCTTTTTCTTCACAAATCTCCTTATCTGCATCATCTTTTGAAATCTTGTTGTTCAATTTGTTAAATTCATTAAATACAACATGTATTGATTCTTCCACAATTAATGATCTTTTATTAAAAACTCTATATGCTTTACTAGTTGTGGAATAACTAAGAAAGATTCCTTCATCTGATTTTGAATCAAATTTTCTTAAGTAATCTTTCTTATTATTTAAGATGAAACACTTACAACCAAAATCATGAAAGTAAGAGAGATTAGGCTTCCTTCCCTTCCATAACTTGTATGAAATTTTGTTTAATAGGGGCCTAATTATGACCCTATTCAGAATATAGCAAGCTGTGTTAGTTGCTTCTACCCAGAAGTATTTAGGAAGGGACCACTCATTCAACATTGTTCTAGACATTTCTTCCAGTGTCTTATTCTTCCTTTCTACCA
>CAOJBK015148861.1:0-12259 GCA_948294925.1 Codiaeum variegatum
ACCTCTCAATCATAATTACCATGCACTCAAATCCTTTCATTATGGATTTCCGATCTCATCTAGGGTTATAGAAGAAGTCAAACTGATGCTAGATCATATGAATTTTATTCGATTTGAGTTCTCGATAAACCGGTTCAATTAGAAACTCTTTCCATTGAACCGTATCCATTATGATCATATATTTGCATATCAAGAACAACCAGAAGTTATAGGATTCCTTCCTTGGTTATTTAAGTTAATGAATTATTTCTTGGTTAAACAATTATCCCAACATACTATAGATTATGGCCACCACATGCCATATACCAATACATGACTAGCATTGGTATATAAGCAATAACAAACCATAACCTCAAATATGCCAGATAACATGTCACCTTAAGTCTAAGGATTATATGCACAATCATAATCTAGATGATGTAATATTGACTGGTGCATAACGACCCATGTATCCATCATTTAATGTCACTGTTTAACTTACTCATCTCATGAGTGCTCACGTGTTGTCACGATATCACATGTCTGTAGTATGAGACTTACTACCTCCATACCAATAAGTATCTCATACTTATCATGGATGACAACAGAGGTGATGGTCTTCCGGATTAATGACATCCCTACCAATAATCCTATAACCATGAAAAACCTTTAAAGCATATGTTAAAAGGGCAATCTGTCATTTATATTCTCAAACTTTTTGAGAATAAATTCCCTACTATTTTACTTAAGGGACATATATATGTTTGATACTAGGAATGTATCCTCTTAAAGAAAATATATACTAAAGCCAGTTAGGTTTTCGATTACATTCACTTGTTGAGTGTATGCTCTAGGGCATACACTGCTAACAGTGTCACGGGCTGTGAGGCCACTTGTAAGAGCTTATTGTTTCTCACTTGTTGAGCCAGAATCTAGTGGCTTGTCACAAGAAGTGGCATAGGTCGAGAGGTAACAGGTGATAAGTAATCTGACACCCTATAAAAGCTATCTTTTTACAGAAAAAGGGAGAGCTTGGCCAAAAAACAAAACTTGAATGAAAAAGGGTTTCTTCAAAGCCCTAAAAAAGCCAAGAAAAGGGAAAAAAAAAAGATTAAGAGAGGCTTTTAAAGATGGATTTTCATTAATATCTCCATATTAGAGCAAGGATAGCAAGAATTTGGTGGAAATTTATTTGGGTCTTCATGGGCTCTTTAAATTTCTGCAATTTCTCTTTCTTTTCTTATTCTTTCATTTAATCATGAATTAAATCAACTTGTCTACCTTGATTAGACAAGTATTACTCAATCGTATGTATTAGATAACTTATTTATTCAATGATTGTTGAGATTTTTCATCAAGTTAGGATTTTGATTTATATTTTTTTGCAAATCAATTATGATAGCATGTTTGTTCTTGATTCTTGTTGTTCATACTTTGCTAGAAATCGAAAGTTTGAGTTTCAACATTCAAAAGCATATGAGTTTGTTATGTTTGCTAGAGATAAATGCATAAACACTTAGGATTTGTGATTTTCACTTGATCTTAATGCATTTTCTAATCGAATAGGATTGAGAAGAGATTCCATTTCTATTACTTAGGAAATAAGGGGTTTAACCTCTTGAAAAAGGGTTAAACCTAGGTAACCTAGGTTTTGTGAAATCCCACTTGATGATTATTTGAAGTATTCATTGGATCGTTAATTAATCCTAAAATTTGAGTTAATATGAGTCAAAATCTAGATAGACACTTTAATCCATCATTAATTTCATGTTTGAATCTTCTATTTCCTCGAAGTTTTGCTAAGCTAAATTTTAGTTTAATAGTTTAAATAGTTAGAATTAGCATAAAACCCAAAAGTATTGGTGAGCTAGATAATAGACTAAGAGATTGAGTTGGTGCTTGGTTGATCGAACCTACACAATCCCTTGCAAGAATGATATTGGGACTCACTTAGTTATACTATTTGGTATGACCTCGTGCACTTGTGGGTGTTGCGGTTGGCTCACATTGAGTTTTTGGTGCTGTTGCTGGGGATTTTATTTTTAGTTTGATACGATCAAAATTGACAACAAATTCGTAGCTGTTGATTTAGCCTTTGTTTTTCTTTTTATTTAATTATGGTTGCTCTTGTTATCTTATTTTAGGTACCATCTCATGAATAGAGTTAACTCCTTCAGAATATTTCATTACGATCTGGAACTTGAACAGACTTTGAGAAGGGAAAGACAACAAAGGGAGTTAGCTTTGGTCGGAGGTGATCCACTTCCGGAGGTTCCTGAAGGCATAATCAAGGAAGAAGAAAAGGAAATAGAGGTAGAAGATTTAGAGGTACTTAGAGTGAATATGGAGGGCAATAATAACAATAATTGTAACAATGGAAATGATGGCATGGATGGAAATAAAGATGCAATTAGGGATAGAACTGGTAATGGAAATGACCAAGGTAATGGCTAAGGAAATGGTAAAGGTGATAGTGCTCCAATATAAAGGACTATTCAAGATTTTACATGATCAGAGTTCAATGACGTTGGAGCTCCAATCTAAAGGTTGGAGGTAGATGCAAACAATTTTGAGATCAAGCCGGCTATATAATCCAAATGATTTAAAACTCGTGTCAATATGGAGGTCTAGCCTATGAGAATCCTCACACCCGTCTAGATGAGTTTGTGGAGATATGAAATACCTTCAAGATGAATGGTGTGACACAGGATGTGATCAAGCTAAGGTTATTTCCTTTTTCTCTTAGGGATAATCTGAAGAAGTGGCTCAAATCCTTTCCATCAAACCATTTTACAACATAGAGCCAATTGGCAGAAGCATTCTTAGCGAAGTACTACTTTCCTCTTCCCAAGACTGCCAAATTAAGGCATGAGAATTATTCATTCATCCAATCGAAAGGAGAGTCATTATATGAGGGTCGGGAGAGATTAAATGACCAACTTTTGAAATGCCCACATCATGGCTTCTCTATATGGCAAAAAATAAAGACTTTCACTTATGGCTTGACATACAACAATAGGTAAAACTTGATTTTGGCTGGAGGTGGAACTTTAAAAGATAAGACTTTGGAGGAGATTTAGGAGCTAATCGAGCAAATGTCCTTATCATACTACCAATGGCTCTAATCTCCGAGGGAGGTTCCAAGGTTGAGAGCACTGAGTACCCATGTTGTTGACACGAAGACATCTCTTTCGGCGCAAGTGGAGGAATTAACCAAGAGATCTGATGCATTCACTTCGAGTACCTCTAGGACACAAGCAATGTTGTGTGAGAATTGTGGTGGTGGCCACCACAAGCAATAATGTGGCACAGTTAAGTCAAATGGAGGTCAAGAGCAAGTAAATTTCATAGGGGGTATGCAAAGGAACAATCAAAACAATAACCCCTACTCTAAAACCTTTAATCATGGGTGGTGAAATCATTCTAATTTTGCATAGAGGGACAAAAATGAGTAATAGGGTCCTCCTCCAGGATTTCAACAAAGGGCACAACCACCAATACAAATGCAAGCACAACTTCCTCCCCCTAGGAAGAGCTCTTTTGAAGAAATCATGGAAAAATTTGTACAATCGACAAATGCAAGGTTTCAAGTGTAAGATGTAATCAATAAGAGTACCTAAGCTTCCTTGCAAAACCTTGAGACCTAAGTGTGTCAAATTGCAAAAAATGTTAAGTGAGAGGCAACCAGGTACTTTCTCAAGTAATATGGAGGCAAGTCTTAAGGCGGAGCTTAAGGCTATCACTCTTAGGAGTGTGAAGAATTTAAAAGAAGTTAAGAAGCCCAAGGTGATGATTCAAGTGGAGGAGGGGTTGAAAAGGATAATAAAGTTGACAAAGAGGTGATCAAAGAAGAAAGAGTTTAAGAGAAGGAAGTAAAAAGGCATAAATCTCCAGTTCCGGAGTATAAGCCTCGAGTCCCATATATGGAGAGACTTAGGCAAAAAGCATCAGATCCTAATTATGTTATCTTTATCTCATTTTTCAAGCAATTACACATTAATGTTTCGTTGGCAGATGCTCTTTTATAGATTCCAAATATACGAAGTTCTTGAAGGAGTTTCTTGTAAAAAAGGGAAAGAAAGAGGAGGTGTCAGTTATTCAACTCTCGGAGGAGAGCCTTATGAACCTTCGCAAGCTACCACAAATGCTAAAGGATCTAGGGAGTTTTAATATCCCTTAGTAAAGGATCCACAAAAGCTACCACTGCTTCTTCAACTGGGACATGATTCTGGAGTCTTCTTTCAAACGAAGGTTCTATGGGTTTTTTGCTTACCCTAATACCATAAAGAAGCCCTCGAGTAAGTTTTGTTTCCCTTATGTTACTACTTTGGTCTTTTTATTTAAATCTCGTCGTGTCTATTTTTACTTTTGCAGAGCCTTTGGATAATGAACAGGCGAAGGAGGTCCATAAAGCCTTGGTGACTCAAATTAGGGAGCTACTCGCTAAGGATGATTTGGAGATCGAACCATTCAATATTAAGGAGATCTTTCTAATTAGGTTCTTTTAGACTGCTACTATAATGTTCATAGTTATAAGGTGTACCAAGAGGTCTTCAAGGTGAAGGATCTAAACCCAGTGAGCATGCCCTTCAGATTTAAGAAGGCATACATAGAGGATTGTGTGAGGCCTCATCTGATTAGCCCACAGGATCTTCCAGCATGCCTCCAAAGCTGATGGCTCGAAGGAAACTGACTATTGGAAGCCGGATTGCGCATGGTATCGTGGATTATGGACGATGTCCACATATGTGCATCAACATGTGTTCGTTAGCATGCACATGGTGTGTAAGTGTTCAGAGTCACCACCTAATCTTTAAGAAAATAGATTTTTCTATGGTGATTAAGAAACCATTTGAATTAACTCCATTGTTAGAAAAAAATGTTTCCGTTCCCAATTGAAAAGGTTTTTCTTGCTTGAACCAGGGGAGGTTCAGGGATTCGTGATCTGATAAAACAATTTTTATGAAAAATAGAATTTTCCATTTTTACATAACAACTTTTGGCTTAAAAAGTGTGGTTTCGGTTAAAAATGGTTTTCCTGTATACATGAACAAATATTTATGGTGCATGAACATAATAAGCATGCCAACATAGTGCATGAATAGAGTAATAATGCATATAACAGTCACACAAGGCAGAAAACAATATTTACCAGTGGTCTTTCCTCTAGCCTTCTTTAGGTTCTAGGGAAGGCACAACACCCCAAAAGAAAATAATAGCAATAATAACGCAAAATAAAATAATTAAAATTAGGGGATCTCCTCTCCAGTCTTATGATTTAGGAGGAGCACACATTCCTTAAAAGCAGATCCAATAATAGAAATAATAACAATAAAGTTCAATAAATAAAAATAATACAGAAAATATAAAAATATAATGAAAGAAATAAATGAAAAGTAAAGGTTTGGTGTTGAAGTCATGAGAAGTCTTTCTGGTGTATCCATTTGAATGGGAATCAAACTCCATGCCATTCTCCCTTCTCGCGAAGGGCCGGGGGCTGTTCTGATAATAGTAGGTGGTTTGGTGTTCATTAGCTAATTGATTTTAGTTTAATAAAAATAATTAACCGTCAGGCTATTAATTAATTTTGAGCTTTGATTATTGAAAAATGATTTTGAGTGGGTCACCTAAGTTCATTTTAGGGTTTGATTGATTTTAATTTATGAAAATTGAATTTCCATAAGCATGCCTTAAATCAGATTTAAAGGGTTTCAGATTAAATTATTTCCAAAAAAAAATCAATTGATAAATATGCCTCAGTTCAGATTCAAAGGGCTTAAAACAAATTATTTTATAAAAATAATTAATTAAATGGACATGCCTTAATTCAGATTAAAAGAGCTTAAAATTAATTACTTTAGAAAAATAATTAATGGATAATTATGCCTTAATTTAGATTAAAAGGGCTTAATTCAAAATAAAAATGGATCAGAAAATACTATATCGTATTTATCTTATTTCGGAATCAGCTGGTCTGAAGGCTTGATAAAATCGGAATGGGTCTCCGTTATGTTCGGAGAGTACTGGGAAAGAACTGCCTAAAATCAGATTGAAAATGATTGAACTGATGAATCGTAACAAATATGGAAAATGGAACTAATTGGGGAAAAATGATTGTGTTTGGAAATCATTTCTGTATTTTTAGGATTCTATTAAAAATTATTTTTTTTGTTCTATAAAATGACATATTTATAGAGAATCGTATCAGAGCCATGAATGAACAGTGTCACACACGCACCAGGGGTCACACATGTGCCAGAGGACAGACGCAAGAGCCTAACGCGTAATGCATGCACAAAGAGGGAAATGCATGTGCAACAGCAGGGATGCACACGTGGATCCACTCACGCACATGCGATCACATTAACGCATGTGTGGCTATTGAAACGCATGCAGGCTTCATCATTTTAGGCTTGGATTTTGGTCCTGGTTTTCTAGGTTCTTTTCAGTCCGGTTCGATTAAGTTTTTTGGGTCCGTTTGAAGTCTAAATTGAGCCCAGTAAGATCCATTGGACTCATATTAACGGGCCATATTCAATGGTACTAAAATGAGGGTTCACGCATAAAAATATGCAAAATTTCTCAAGTAAAACCTATTAATATAAAATTTTCACGAGTCACAAGTAAAATATGATAAAATGAGGGTTCACCCATAAAAATATGAGGGTTTACCGAATGTAACAAGGGACGCTACCCCTTAACCTCTTTAGGTTTCCAAACTTTTGTGAGTTATGAAACAACCGATGATTCTGGAGGTACAAAATTAAGGATTCATAAATTGCAAGAACCTTAGCTCTGATTTAGAAGGTGAGGCTCTTGGAGAGATGGATATTGAAGGTGTTGAGGGGGAAGAACAGAAAGTTGATGAATTGTAAGAAATAGAGGAGGATATAAAGGCTCTTAAGGTTCTGCTTAAAGGGAAAAGTGACTCGCGAAGCAAAAGCAGAAAAATATTAACTTTCAAAATTTTCCTTTTATTAGTTTTGTTAAAACATTTTAAACCAAACATGGTTCATGCAATATTTCAAACTCTTTAAAACATTGCATGACAAAATTATAGGACCACATAACCCAGTAAGTTTGATAATCAATTTTGTGCAAAACAAATTAACCACAAATAAGAGAGTTTAGATTATCAATATACCTTATCTCTCTCCTTTCTTTAGCTCCTCAAATGCGAAGCTTCTAGTTATCTCTCACCAAGCTTGAGCAAGCAAGGACTCCCTCCAATTTGATGATGAACTTGACACCTTGCTCTCTAGGTTGCCCTTTGATGTTTGGTTCAAGTTCCTCTTCAAATTTTAGGAGTGTGTAAGAGCTTTGTTCTTTGGACTTTAAATTAGTTCTTAGTCATTCTCATTTTAAGAGTTAGAAGAAGAAGCGAAAATGAACACTTATAATTTTTTTTATTCCTTTTCTTGTCCCAAAATCTAAAATGTTGAGTAAACATATAAAAGACTAACACTTAACCTTTTATATGGCATTTTGTAGAGACAACTTGCTAACTATGATGACTCACCACTTTTTCTCCACTAACTTAGACACATGTCAAGAGCATGTGCTTTGTAGTAAAACACTTACCACGAGAACACGATTAGTAAAGAATGAGTTGTTATCACTTTTAGTGGAGAGTCTCTACACTACTAAATTAATTAACTATCACATAATTAATAACTTATTTTCTTCTTAGTCTAAGTCCTATTTCCATTTAGTCCTCAATATTTTTATCTCATACAAATATAACCAAATTGAAAAATACTCTTTATGAATGAACTTCAAGAAATGTTAAGGTCTTTATAAATTTAATTACAAGTTTAATTCGATTATAATCAATTATTAATTGAACACTTTAATTAAATATTAATATATAATAACTTTATCTTTTCCTTGCATAAAACTTTATGGCGTGTGACTCACTAGTTTCATGACCTAAATAGGAATGAGATAGAGAAAACTCTTTTATCTTCCCTATTTTACACACAGTCTCATAAGTTGTTTGTGACATCTAGAATAACATATCGTGACTACCTAAATAGGAATAAATGTCAATTATCAAATCAATGAATATTTTCTTAGACCTATTGATCATAATTACCATGCATTCGAGTCTCCTCATCACTGTTCGCCCCAAAATATTCTAACTGAAAGTGACCGTAAGTATATAGGCTATTGTAGTATAGAATGAGCACCCAAGGTCGTATTCTCTCAAGGAACTAATGATTGGTTACTTGTTTGTTTCAAGATTGCAAGTTAAGTAAAATTGTTTTAGGTTTTGAAAGTAAATTAACAATTAATTTAAAAGCAATCAAAGTAAAGAAGTGAATATGTAATGGTATGAGAGAGACTAGAGGTTCAACAATCCATAGTCAATTGTCTATGAATTTTTCACAATCAGGTCAATCAATTGTGCCAAACTATTCAATTTTCAACACAACTATCCACTAGAGCTTATCATATTAGCTATCTCATTCATAGAGATAATCTAGCAAAAACATGCACCCGTTATTCAATTTAGTCCTAAAACTCTTATTTCTAATTCATTTTAGAATCTTAAATGAATGAGTTCCAGGTTTGGATTTCCACTCTCACTCCATCATCCAAACTCTTAGGTAAACTAATTGGTGACTAACTGATATTTTATAATCAATCAATTCAATCAAGCATAAGCTTGGTATAATTAAAAGACCCAATCACTATATTCGTATAATGACTACTTCATGCAAACCTCTAGACAATGAAGAAATTAGCTCATAATTGGATTAAATCTCAACCAATTAACATTAATAATTATGTAAAACATGTTTAATCTCTTAATACAAGAAAACCTAATGAAAAATTAATGGAAATAGTTAAAGAATTAAACCTTTGAAAGAGTTGCAGGAATTCTCAATGTCTCAAAGAATTTCTAGCTCAAATCTTATTACAAGCCAAATTCAAATGAAAATTAACTAAATCTATAAAAACTTGATGAAATCTAAAGGGAATTATGCTAAAAACCCTAAGAGAACTCAAGATCTACCTCTAGATCTCTTATTTAGTACGGAATTGATACAAAAATAGAGTAAAAATTAGACTTATATACTATTTGTGATGGCTCATCTTTACAGCCAAAATGCCATCCTACAACCTTGTACATGTGCTTTTAGCCCATATGTGCTCTTCATAACCATCCAGAGAAGCGTACATGTTAGCCTCATTCGTACAGCCATATTTGAGTTCTATTTGGCCCGTACAAAAGTTGATTTTCAATGCAAAGATTTGTATGACTTGGCTTCTTCTGTATGGGAAAATGCTCCATCTGTATGGCCTATTCAGACAGTTTTAACTTTGAAACCTCTAAAAATTGCTCCTTTGATATCCGTTTGCTAAGGAACCTTGTCTTTAGCTCTGAAAACTCCATTCTTGCGTATTCCTAAACTTTGCTAAAAATCACTTAACAAGCGAATTAAACACAATTTTTGGATAAAAATCAACCTAGTTCATGTACTTTGCTTTCTTCTTTTTTTTATTCACTTCAACGAGCCCAACTTAACTGATTATGTCGTTAGCCTTTTGATGCGAAGGTAAATACTTTGCGGTGTCGACCTCCGGTTACCCAGCTAATCATAAGCATTAACTAGCTACTAGCCCTATTCATATTTTCATATTTTTAATTTTCTCTGAGCGAAATCAAAACCGGTGGAACAGGGAAATTATTTTCAAAGCTCCTTGCAAATTTATGCAAACTTTTATTTACTTAGAATCTATGCATGCCATCTCAAAAATGTATCATTGAATTCCTAAGATTACTATAAATATTTTGCCAAAATTTTAACCATGAAACATTAGAATCCGCAATGCTAAAAAATTTAACAAAAATTTTGAAATTCAACCATCCCATAGTATTAAAGAAACTCTTTACTCATGATTTCCAAATTCAAAACTTAGTCAGCAACTAAGAAAATCAAAACAATAACCTATAAGAACAATTGAGTTTGAAAACTTTTAGACAAAAAACATAACTTAAGAGAGATTGTTGATCATCAATACACTATCAACACATGTTTTTACTATATTTCAATTATGCAATCATTCAAGGTGTATAAAAAAACACTAAGCGTAAGAAATTCCTCCCTTCCCTCCCCCCTACACACACACACACACAAACACAACACTTATTTCACGTTTTGTCCCCAATGTGTTGAAAGTAAAAATAAAGAACAAAGAAGGGGAAATAGAAAATTGCCCAGAATCAATGATTATTTATAGAATGGCTCCAAGGATGAGCCAGACAGTACCAATGTATTACCTTACAAAATAGAAACTCATAATACATATGGTTATGGTAATAAAGTTGTCTATAAAAGAAAATCAAACAGATAAAAAAAAATATAAAATCCAAAGTATAGCAAACAAAATAAAGAAAAGAAATATAAAAAATAAAGAAAAGATAAAGAAACATTCACGAGATAAGTGCAATAACTTGCCACCGACATCGTCATTGGAGGAAATATCCTCCACATCATCATCATCATCATCCTCATCGTCCTCATCATCCTCGCCATCGTCATCAGACTCTAACTCTTTGGATTGATCCACGTCCTTAGATTTAGAGTCAGAGTAAATCTTATAGTGCCTATTAGACCATGGTCATGGCCTCTCTGAAATTGCTGCCTCCAATATACAAAAAGATAGCTCATTTTCCACTCAAGATAGACTTGATTTCTTCAAAGCAACTGGAGAATTTGTTACTGTTTATAAGCCACATGATACTCATTACTCTCCACTAGACAAAATTGGAGCTCAAAGGGGTTTCCTTTCTCTCATTCACCTCCCTCTCTTGATAATCCCCTCTGAGTAAGCATCTCCAGTCAATAAAGTTAAAAGATTTACCCATAACATATGAAGGAGGGTTAGGTGGATGAGCTGAAGAGGAAGGTCTAATATCAGTAGAGGGAGGTACTGTAGAAGATAAAGGCATAGATTTCTAAGGTAGAATCTCAGTTTTTTTAATCATTAATAATGGGTTTCAGAGGTGGTTGTTCAGCTGCAACCAAATTATGGTCCAAATTGCAAACCCTTTTAACATCCATGAACACCGATGAACCATCTTGAGTCTTCATGGGGATACTATCAGGAACCCCCAACTAACAAGCCAAATGTGTAATGTATGTACCCCCAACTAAATGTCCATTTATCTTCCTTTCTTACTCTTTAAATAATTTTAATAGCAGGAAACTCACATTGCATCGAAGACCTTCCTCAAACACCCTAAGCAAAAAAAGTCTGTAACATGCACAGTCCCAATGCTAGTGTATCTTGCAGCGATAGTATGCATAAAAAATGGTGCATTACATGCATATTGAACTCATTATAGCAAGTTTCTTTCCAGCTACTCGCCTTTTCTCTCCCCCCTCGTGTAGTATACTTATGACAATTTTTTTAAGATTGGCTCTCCGTAACAAAATGAGTTAGAGCTCGACGATACTCTAGAGAATTGATTTCAACCTCAGAATATAGCCTAAAACATTGACCAAAGTTATCGAAACTCATATGGAATGGTGTTCTACCTGGTCAAAAATCGACCCATTTATCTAGTGATAATGCTTACCCTCATACCTAAAGGTGCAATAAAACTCAAGCGTAAGCTCCCTCCAAGCTATTTCTATGATGCCAAAAAGATTCGGCCATCATGGCTGCTTAGTGAAATGCCTTAGGTCATTATCCAACCTAGTATCATGCAAGCTCACTTAATTTATTACCCAATGCATCATGAGTAACTTATTACCCAAGTCCACAAATCATTTTTGAGTTGTATGATCGTGAAATCTAAAGAGAGGGTGGTTGGGATTGAATGCCTAATTTATTAGTGCAAAAGGCGGTATAGGTAGCAGATTAACTGTCCTTGCCCTTTTTTTTCCGTTACCCTTATCTTTGGATTTGACTTTCACTTTACCCTTTTCTTTATCCATATACAAAACAGACACAATGATTTAAGCTAAGAAAAACCAATGCCAAACATATTCAATGGTTAGTTCAACAACACAATGTCCAAACAATTGAGAAAATAATTTAACAAATATAAAACACCAAGTGTTAATATCCAATTCCTTCAAGGAATAACTAAAAATAACACTAAATTGCAAAATGTAATGAATAAAACCCTTAAACTTGTGCAAAAAATTCATTGGGGCATTTTATCATACGCTTGGTGTGCACAGTGTTTGAACATTGGTTGGGCAAGAATTTCAATCACCCAACACTCCCAAATCAACAAATACTCAATAAAAAAATCATCAAA
>CAOJBK015149391.1:0-12641 GCA_948294925.1 Codiaeum variegatum
CTTTCAAAGAAATGTATGGAGAATCTAGTAGGTCTATGTTTTTATTGATGTTGAGTTAGCATTGCATGATATGTTTGCTGGGTACAATGCTAAGTATGGGATCCAAATAGAATCTTCTTCTCAATCTTCTCAAAAATTCCAAACAAATTCTTCTGGCTCTCTTTCTCTCACTGGAAAGTCCCTTTTGAAAAATTTAAGGCACATAAGTTAGAAATGAGTGTGGGGGAAAATGAGCTTCAAACTTACCTTGATGAGGCTATATTAGATTTGGATGATGATACTGAGTTTGATATTTTGAAATGGTGGAAGCTCAATAGTGATAGGTTCCTTATGCTATTTAAACTTGCTAGAGATGTTCAAGCCATTCCTATTAGCATAATTGCTTCTAAAAGTGCCTTTAGCACTGAAGGCAAACTCCTTGATCCATTTAGAAGCTCACTCACACATAAGTTGGTGGAGGCCCTGATGTGCAGTCAAGACTGGCGTAGGACTTCTAAGCCAGTCTCAATTGAGGAGTCCCTTAATGAGCTTAATCAAATGGACTCAGGTTCATTCTATTAACTTTTACTTTAATATTTTTATTCCATATTTGAATGAAAACATGCTAATATATGTGTTTCATTTATTTCAGAGTTACCAACTGTTGGCCTTGGTCACTCTATGACTTCTTGAAATGACCCTCTAAGGGTTAACTCTTCTGATTATTTCATGGAATCTAGTTTAATTGATTTATATTATATGTTGCTTGACTTACACTCTTTGTTGCTAATCCTCCAAAAAAAATTTTTGGATAAAGCATATTTACCTTTGCAGATTCTGCCTATTACTAATCGTGATGATAATAAATTTCTTAACTTTTATTATACTATTGCTGCAACATGTTTTTACTTTTACTTCATTACTGCCTCCTAATGTTGCTGGAATTGAAGGATAAGCTCACTTTTTGGCTATATTGGCTTGATTGCTACATCTTTTTTGCTATATTGGCTTGATTGTTGCATCTTTTTTTGCTATATTGACTTGATACTGCAACTTTGGTAAGTTATTTTGTGATGTGTTCGCTTGAGCAATGATGTACCTTAAACTTCTTTGAAATACTGAGTGTACAACTCAGTATTTGATGAGATTTATTTAGGCTGAGCAATCTGTCATTGGTAAGTTTGTTTTGTTTGTGTATGGGCAATGATGAGGTCTTCACCATTTTCTAAACTTAAATGAATGTTGACTGAGCTACTTTGACTGAGTAGATTTGTTTAATGGTTTGCAATTTTACAATATTGCAGCTAGGTAGCTCAGTACATTCTTTCTACGAACTGAAGAAAGCTTGAGCCACTTTTTCTGTGTTTATGGGAAATGGTGATGCATCCACCATTTTCTGATATTCTAATGAATGTTAACTGAGCTATCTTGGCGGGGTAGATCTGTTTAATGGTTAGCAGTTTTACAGATTTGCAGTCAGATAGCTCAGTTCATTCTTTCTATGAACTGAAAATAATGTCTGATCCCAATTTTTTCAATATTTTTTCTTTATTTTCCAATAATGTTTATTTTATACTAACTTAACAATTTTTTTCTTTGCAGGCTCTCCTTAATTATGAATATCAAATTCTTTTATTTTTGACATATATAATTTTTTTGTATAGGATTATTTTTTGTAATGGGGCTACATTTAATTGTAATGTATGTTTGCTCTATTTTGTATTGTAAATGTTATTATTAAACTTTAATAGTATGCATAAATTATATAGTTTTGTATCTAAAGTATCAATTTTTTGAAAAATTAATTCTCATATTTTTCAATATAAAAAATTTTAAAAAAATTCAATTATTTGGTTAACCGAACTGAACCGAACCGAATTAAAATCGGATTTTCAATTTCGGGTTTTTATAAAAACAGTTCGGTTTGGTTAGTTAACCAAATGTATTTCAAAATTTTGGATTTATGGGTTCGGTTTCCGAACTATCCTAACCGAACCGATATACATCCCTAGATTTTGACAATATGATTTATATTAAGGGAATGACTATCTATATAGTATAATCCGTGACCCATTAGACCCTTTATTATATTACAAAAAAAATTATTCATGTTCAAATCCCTCACCCACTCAAAAAATATTACACCAAATTTTAGTCTAATGGTAAATGCATCTACGAACAATTAATCCAAATTTAAACCTCCTCCTTGGCTAAAAGAATGTGGATTAAAATATATTAACACTTTTAAAATAAAAAATTCTAAACAATAAAAATTTAGTGTATGCAATTTTTAAATTCTCTAAAATTATTTCTAGGCTATAATCCACCCTAACATACACCTACTTCTATCATTGACTAAATTTTAGGCTAAAGTTAACTTTTTAAAATCAATAACATAATTCTGGTCAATTTAATATTGAGAGTACAAAACATAATTAAGGGATGAACATTCGATCAGTTCGATTAATCAAATAAATTAAAAATTAAAATTTCAATAGTTTAATAAATCGAAATCAAAATATAATATACACCAAACTGAATCAAGATATTTTGGTTCGATTTTAAATCAAAATAACCAAATATTTTTTTATATCAAATTTTTTATATAATTATATAATATCTTAATAAAAATTATATATTTTATACTTAAATATTATTATTTATAGAATTGTTAAGATATTAAATATAAATATAATATAAATATTAGTAATTTATCCTAAGAATTTTTAAAAATTATAAACAATATTAATTTTATTAATAATAATAAAAATTCAGTTTGGTTTAATTCGATTTGAATCGAATTTTTTTTCCAAATTGAATCGAACCAAAATAATTTTAATTTTCAAAAATTAAAATTAAATCGAACAGAATTGATAATTTCAGTTCAATTTTTCGATTTTAGTTCCATTTTGCTTAGCCCTAACATAATGTAGAAAATAAAATTCCTTGGAAATATTCCATTAGTTAGAATCATGTCACATGCTCATAAGTGATTGTCTCTAAATAGATTTATATCTGATATTGTGATATGGGCTAAAAATAGACATAACATAGATTGGCAAAGAAAAGAAATTAGAAACATAATGCTCAAGGAATAAAAAAGAACTAAGCCTATCAAAGGACTAAGATTTAAAGAAAAAGAGCAAAGGAAAGTTAGGGATTTGTAACTCGGCGATGCACCTTCGGACCCACCAAAACTTCTACGAACAAACACGTTACCCTTGTACATGTTGACAACAGAATTTTCCTCCAACACTTTGAGGCATGTGTCATACTATCCGTAGGGACTATGATCCTGTCCCATCCAATGAATGCCACATGCTCAATACCAAAAATTCATATGTCTACCTTATAATATAAACGCAGATATAACAGATATTTCAAAATATATTCAAAATCTCTTATTTCATAAAAAATCCTAATATCCATTTATAAGAGATCTAAATAGTTCTAAGAGAATTCAAGAAATATAGAATAATGACTTGCCCTTCTCAAACTTTGATCATTGTGCATTGTCAATATCAAGCTTTCAAGCAATCCAAATTCATCTTAAGATCAACATCATGCTCCCTTATTATATAATTAGTCTCATCTATCACCAAATTACTTGTTAAGTATAACATTCATCAAATTGGTGTTGTCAAGGAATGATTGATTCTCTTTTCTGAACTCATATTTCATATTTCTTCTCTCTTTGTCACATTAACTTTCTTTTCTTTTTCACAGAAGCTTGCATAATGTCTTAGGCCCTAAAAAGGATAAAACACATGAAGATGCCCAATACAAAGCCACGGATTGTCTAACCACAAGGAACCTGATAGTTGGAACAAGTCATGCAACTACAGTTCCTTACAAAGGTTATAGGCAAACACCACCTCCATCAATATAGACTTGGCTTTATCTTTACAAACCATCATTAATTTTGTGAGACAAATGCAATAATTTAGTGCTTTCATCACTCCACCCACCTAAGACCCGCACATAGTAGTTCTATTAGAGCTATCTTTGAAAATGCAAAATGTATTGATCACCCTTTCTCCACTTATACAATTGCTACAAACCTAGAGTCCTCTAATAAAAAACATTCACCTACCAAAGTAATTTAGGGCAAAGCTTGTAGACAACTATTGTCCGATACACCATAAGAAGGAGATGAGGCATGAATCGATATGAAGCAAAGAAACACAAGAAGGTTGAGATTTGTGATTGAAGTAGGTAAAGGAGCCAATCTATCATAAAATAAAAAAGGAGGCAAAACCTAAAGGAAGGATGAAGGGGATAGAGTGAGTCAAAGGGAAGCAGATGAAGATCATCGCCAGGTGGAGGTTAGTGAGACTAAACCAAGTCAGTAAAGAAGTAGGGAAAACCGCTCATGAATAGAATAGGTGAAAAGAAGAGAACCTCAAAGATCTAGGTTTTTTAAAAAAAAGGAAGAAAGGGTGCAAGAGGCCTCAAGCCAAAATCCCTAAGATATAAGGGATGCAATTTGGAAACACGTTGAAGAATTTGTGAAGAAAAGAAAAGCTTTTATGATAAAGACCTAGTTTTCACTTTGAAATCTCTTTTCACAGAGAATATTATTGACTTCCAAGTGCTAGAAAAATTTAAAGTCCCTTAGATAATTAAGTATGATAGCTCTATAGATCAAGAAGCACATGTCCTAAAATACAAGCATGTAGTAGAACTCCAAACTAATAGAGTTGAAGTGTTGTGGATAGCATTTCAAGGATTTTTAAAGGGGCTACCAATATAGTGGGTTAACAGAAGGAAGTACGATTATTTCAGAGAGCTTGGGGAGAATTTCATGAGCCATTTTATAGCTAGTATACGTGTGGAGATGTAAACTCAAGTTTTAGAGCAAGTGAAGCAGGGAAAAGATGAGCTATTGAGAGGCTATTTGGCTTGGTTTAATACATAAGCCTTAAAAGTCACAAATCTAGATCAAGCAAAGGTTATTAAAGCCTTGTAAAAAGGCACCAAACAACCAGGTTACTTCAAGGCATTATCAAGAAAGCTCCTTCATAAGTTAGAAGAAGTAATGACTATAGTGCAAAAATATATCAAGCAAGATGATGCCTACTGGATTAGTTAGTTTCCCAAAGGTGAAAAGGCAAATATGCAAGGTTCTCTCTAAAGGAATGACTCAGAAATATCTATAAAGGAGGAAACACTTATCCTAAAGGTAAAGAAAGCATTGAAAATGGTTTTGATACCTCTAAATTAACCCTTCTCAATGTGACTCCCAATGTGGTTTTTGCTAGTAATCTGGCATAGGCCAAAACTAAAAGAGATTCAGAGAAGAGGGATGAAATAAAATTCTACAAGTTTCATAACATTCACAGCCACACCACAGACACTTACAAACACATAATGAAAGAAATAAAGAGGCTAATTGAACAAGGTTATCTGAAAGATTCGTCAGAGAGCAAGTAGTCAGAGAAAAGGCAATAGATAATAATTTAGAAGGAAATATTACTTCTCTCATTATCAGACCATAGGAAACACATGTAAGAAAAAAAGAAAAGGCCATAACCCAACCCCATGAAATTCTAAAGTTTGTCTACTTGAATGGCACGAAGTAATGGGTGAAGAGGCAAACATTGACAGACCTTCACAGGCAATTCCTATAGTAATACATGCAGTCATAGCAAACTTTGTTATCTAAAGATTACACAAATCTCCTTTCCCTTGAAGCGTTCAAGAAATTGGGATTACGAGATTCTAATCTGCAAAAATTGACAAATCCGATGAACACTTTAGACACCACTAAGATACAACAATAAGGTACATTAGGCTACCATTCACCATCAAAATAACTTTAAGATGTGTATTTTATTTATGGATGTAACGATTCTTATGTCTTGTAATGCTATCTTGGAAGGACCTCTCTTTTGGGATTTTGATGCTGAAACTAGTTTTAGGACATATAGGGTCATAGTCCCCCTACCTGATGGTATGAAGCTCTATGTCTATAAAACATCTAAGCCAAAGAAGGAAGGTAAATACACTCAATAAAGAAAGAGTGTATTTAGGAAGTGTGTCTGATTAAAGGAGCAGAAGAATAGAAAGTCATAGGGGATCAAAGAATAAAGTCAATAGAGAAGTTGGAAAACTTTAGCATGGATAAAACAAATTTAGAAAAATGTATGCAAGTAAATTATACCTTATTCAAAGAAGAGAGCAAAGAGGTTCCTTGCTATAAATAAAGAAACCTTCGCTTGGAGCTTTTTGAAAATGCCTGGAATTAACATTGAGGTAATTACACAGTAGCTCAATATAGACCTTTCTCTTAAAGCCATAAATAAAAGAAAAGATATTTTGTAGCAAAAATGCATTCTTTTATAAATGAAGACATAGATAAATTAATGACCGTAGGGTTCATCAGAGAAGTCATGTATCCTGAATGTTTATCAAATGTAGTTCTGGTAAAGAAAGCCAATGGGAGTTATCGGATGTGTGTAAATTTCACTAATTTAATGGAGCTTGTACAAAGGAATCATGCCCTTAGAAGGAAAATAAGGGTACCATAAGATCAAAATACATCAAAAAGGTAAAGATAAGATGCCTTTAATTATAGGAAAAGGTTGTCATAATTACTCTTTAATGTCCTTTAGTCTAAAAAATGCAAGAGCAACACATGAAAGACTTGTTAACAAGATCTTTAAGGACTAGCTGAGGAACTGTGGATGATGATAGTAAAAATTAAAGATTCAAGTGGCATATTAGAGAGCTAAAAGAAGTCTTTAGGGTAATAACCCAATACATAATGAAGCGTAATCTAGAAAAATGTGCATTTCTACATAAGCATAGTTCCTAGAGTATCAAGTTAGTGAAAGGGGGATCAAACCCAATTTAGACAAGGTTTAGGCTATTCTTGATATAAATCCTCGAAGAACATCAAAGTGGTACAAAGGCTAACAAAAAGGTTTGCGGACTTGAATAGATTCATGTCAAAATCTACAAAAAAAAATATTTTCCATTATTTAAGAATTTAAAAATGAGTGATACCTTCAAATGGACCATATACTACAAAAGTCCTTCTATCTTAAGGCATTTTTAACCTTGGAGCAAGTCCTAAGCATGCCATTTCCCGGAGAAAAAGTCACCCTTTATGTTTTTATCTCTCAATATACAGCCAATTCTTTAATTCGAGAAAAAAAAAAAGAAATATAGATCTACTACTTTAGTAAAGTGATATATGGAGTAGAGTAGAACTATAGTCTCACTAAAAAATTAGCTTAGCTCCTTCTTTTATCATATAAAAAGTACAAAATGTATGTGCAAGCTCATCAGGGGGTTGTCATTACATACAATCCATTATAGAAAGCCCTATATAAGTTAGAAACATCAGGGAAACTGTTATATGGTTTATGGAATTAGGGCAATACAACCTTCAATATCACTCGAGGGAAGCCATCAGAGCACATGCCACGCCAAATTTCATTTCAGAATGCCCATTATGAGAAAAAGACCATCATGTTCATTAATGGAAATTTATTTTCAATTTTCCATCGCCATTTTTCTTAAATTTTTTTCTTAATTTTTAACTCTAAGAAAACTATTAAAAAATGAGAAAGCATGTTCATTTCTTTTTGGTGAAATTTCTAGTTATATTTTGGGAAATCAGATTTTTCACTTTTCTATTTGTAATGAAAAACTATAAAAAGTAGTTTTCCAACCTTCAGTTATAATCTAGAAAACCTTGCTTTCAATTTTTCTTTAAAAAGTGTCTGATTTGTACACATTTTCTTTGTTCCTTATTTTCTGAGAAAACTTTTCTGAAAAATTGCCCTAATTTTCTACAAATGAACACCTCCTAAAAGTTTAAGCAAAGAACAGAAAAAGAGATCAATAGACAAAGCCACAAGGTGGGACATGTACATGGATGTGACAATTAGAAAAGAAGTGAGTGAGATAAGGATTCTTCTTCAAAGTGAAACAGGGGTTCGCCTTTAGTATGCATTAAAATTTGACTTCTAGATAGCCAATAACATGGCAGAATATGAAGCTTTGATACAAGGGCTCCATTTAAGCGACTTTCTCAGAGTTGAAATCCTTTGCATATGTAATGATTTACAACTTGTGCTGGGAGACATAGATGGAATTTTGAAGCAATGAAGTTAGATATGGTGAAGTACTTGAAGAAATACAATGAATAAATCTAAAAGATAGAAATTTATGGAGTCAATGTGGAGTTTAAAAAAATTCCAAGGCTATAGAATTGCTAAGTAAATAACCTAAGTAAGCTTATAGCAACCCATCTATTAGGATATCTAGAGAAAGTATTTATAGGGTCCTTAACTACTCCCAGAATAGTAGAAGCCAAAGAGGTTATAGAAAAGGATGATGAACCATATTGGATTAACCAAGTCAAAGGTTATCTTGAAGAAGGGAAATTGCCATAAGATCCCAAGGGGGTGAAGACGATCAAGTGGCGAAGTGGTTACTTCTTGGCCCATGACGACATCTTATACAAAAAAAGGCTTCTCTTTGCCATGGCTCAGGTGCTTAAAGCCTAAGGAAGCAGAATATGTCTTAAGAAAGATACATTGAGGGGCATGTTGGATGGATGTTAGGGGCAAGGAATTAGCAGTAAAAGTAATTCAAAGCGAATACTTCAAGCCTATAGTGAAGGAAGACGCAAGAAAGCTCGTATAGAAATGCCAATCATTCCAAAAGTTTACCAACATGAAAAAGTCCAAGAAACAAAGCAAGTACCTATATATTGTTCATGGTCCTTCGAAAAATGATCTATGGACATAGTAGGGCCTTTTTCGATTTTAAGCAGACAATAAAAGTTCCTTCTAGTTGTGGTTGAATACTTCGCCAAGTGGATTGAATTTGAACCACTAGTAAAAATTTCATCAGACAAAGTGATGAAGTTCTTATTGTAGAACGTTATTTATAGGTTTAGGGTTCCATATCAATTGATTAGTGACAATTGAAAGAAATTTGGAAATGTCAATGTTAGAAAATTTTGCAAAGGCTTAAATATTAAGCAACACTTTTCTTTAGTAGCCCATCCAAAATATAATGAGGAGACTAATGTAGTTGGCAAAACCATTCTACAAGACTTGAAAAGAAGACTGAAGGAATATGAAAATTTTTGTTCCTAAAAATAAATTTTGGGCTTGAAAAATAAAAGTCTTTGAATTAATTAATTTTTGGGTCAACGACCTAAGAAAATATTAAAGCCTATTGAGAAGCCCATTTTTTGTGACTAAACACTAAGACATCAGAAGATTCTAGAGTGGGAGTCTTATAAGAAAAGTCACATAATGACTCATTAACTTCCTCAGACCAATTATTGATCTTCTCTATTCTTCCTGAGGAAGTGGTTCATTAGAATATAAAAATGATAGTGGCTGAGAAGACAGACACACAACCCAATTATCAAAAAATACTCAACATCTAATTCAAAAATCAAAACAATCAAATTTACAATTTTTAGCTTTAACCTTAGTAGTTTATCAAGCTAAAATTTCCTTTTATTGCTATTACCTTTTTTCAGCCTTCCTCAGTATTGTCAGTTTACTATAATAGTAATTTTTCAAAGAATTAAAACAAAAGCTTTGCATTCTTCAATTACAATTTTTAGTTTTATTTTCAATCTATATTTCATGTAATCCAAATGAATTTTGATAAAGGAGTTTAGGGGTCCACTATATTTTATTAGAAGTGAATAATTCAATAATTGAGGAAATTCTCCTCTGGTACGCACACAAGTCTGAAAAGTAATGCAACAATTTTTCTAGCACGTCCAGTGTTACCACATTTCATGATGCCAAATTTATGTAATGGTAAAGAAACTATTGATGTTGGAGATTCACCCAATAAAATGCCATAGGAATCAGGCAATCAACATTCTAAAGAAGCTTTAACTCCTTAGAGTCGGAGCAGGGACAAATCTCTTATCGACCAGAAGGGGGATAGTTACTTGAAAGTGATCAAAGATGATGGTGAGAATAATAGTTCTCAAAATTTTGATTAGTTCAAAGCAGTACCAAAGGCAATTCCTCATGTATTGAACTCAATGAAACAAGGCAACAATATGATTTCTAATACTTTTGAAAAAATTATACTGGATCTGATGCAATATCTTTCGAAAAATGGTGATCAAACATCTAAATAGGAAAACATCTTTAAATCAGTAGCTGAAGAAGAAGCTATTAATTCTGTGAGAGTTTCCTCAGGATTTCCTTTGGCTATTGATGATATATGCCAGTTGCTCAAGCCTATATGCCACCCCCTTAGGCTATAAAGATTGGAGGAGTTATTTTGGATGTCGTACATGATGTGGTACGGAGTTATATGGTCTTAGCCTGCGTGAAATTGGCTGACCTAAATTTCATAAGCCATATCCGAATATTATTGACAGATATAATCCTTATCCAAAGGGTTATCATGCTCCTTAGTTTTCTCTATTCTCTGGGGAAGTGGGACAATCCACCCTTGAGTATATTGACCATTTTACCATTTAGTATGGTGAATTTGTGAACTATGAAAATTTTTCTAATTTAATGTAGTGATTGTTTCCTAACAGTTTAACTTATACTGCTTTTACCTTGTATGCTACAATCCAAAGGAATTATGTGTTCACATGGCAGAAGATTGAGCATTAGTTTCACACCTAGATCTTCAGGGCTAAACTAGAGGTTTTCATAGATGAAATATCTAGAGTGACTCAAAGAGTTGGTGAAAATGACAGACCTCTTTATCATATAATTCAAAAGGATGATGAATAGGTATAAAATCCTTCTACCAGAAACTGAATACGTCAAAATGGCTCGAAGGGGTCTTGATATTCAGCTGAGGAAGAAGTTTCAAGATATGGAAATTTGAGATTTTTATTAGCATGCTACCAAAGTTAGTGAATATGAAGAATTACTCAATGAGGAGAATTAAATGAGGAAAGCACTCAATGGTAACTTATTTCCAAGAAGTTTCCAATGCTGAGGTTGATGTTACTAACCTTGCAAATACTGGGTCTTGTGGTGTTTTCCCTTTACTAGAGAAGAAATCCCAAGAAGCTTGGAAAAAAATCCCAAGACTCAAATCTCCAGATGCAGCACACTTTCATGATTTTCAAAATAAATCAAATCTTTGATTTTCTCCTCAAGGAAAAATTCATCAAGCTTCCACCTAACCACAAACTTCCAACAAAGGAGGAACTAAATGGGAAAGAGTATTATAAGTACCTTAATTCTTATAACCATTCTACTAATACTTATTGGGTATTCAAAAAAATGGTACAAGATCGGATCAACAAGGGAGTGCTGAAATTTTCAGAAAAGAAAGATGCCATGTTGATTAAGGAAAACCCATTCCCATCGGTTACTTCCATCAACAAAATTGACACTTAACTTAGAGAATTTTTGGATGTCAAAAAGAAGCTTAAAGAAAAAGAGGATAATTGGTACACTCTTGGTTAACTCTCTGGCAAATTTGACTTCCTGGTGAAATATAATAAACCACCATCAGTAAAAATCCCCAGGGAATCAATAAAACCTACTGGCTAGGGAGACAACTCTGAGGAAGGTGGTTAGGCATCAAAGAGAAAGCCATCTTATCATGAAAAATCCTTCAACAACTGGAGACACTGCAATCGCCATGGTTATAGCTAGAGGTCAGCCCCAAGGTGGAATTCCTTAGGTTAACTTGGAAATTTCACAATTAAAAAGCAAAAATATTTTTATAGCACTAATTCCTCTTGGAGTGTCTGAAGTAATTATAGGAAAGGTGATGATGTGACCGTCCTAAGGTTTAACAAAAAAACTAAGGTTTGTGATACTAAAGCCGGTAAAGCCAAATATGCAGTGGCACCTGGTATAGCAAAAAAAATTCCTTAGTGCTTGACTCATACTAAAAAAAGGCGACTTCAGAGACGAAGGGCTACAGAAAGAAGAGAGAAGGAAGAACAAAAGTAAGGCCAAGTGATGCATTAGGAAACCCTTGGCTAAAAATTAAAATTTAGCAGAAAGGCCCTTGAAGATCCCTATGAACCTTTGGAGACTAAAGACGATATGAATATTGATGCCTTTGAACCTAATGGAGAACCTCTACCTTTTAGATGTGCAACCACTTCAGTTATACTTCCTCAGGAGTTCATGATATAGGATGTTGAGGAAGTGGAATTCCTTGACACTTGGGGGTAAAAACTTTCAGAATCATTAGATGAACATATAAGTGGTGTGGTGATTTAGGCAACCTAATCGAATCAACCTAAAAGAGTCATTCTTGATAAGCCTTCGGTGGAGATGACCAAACACATGAAGCCTCTATGCTTCAAGGCTCACTTTAATAGTAAACCATTCTCCAAGATCCTAGTAGACAATGGTTCAACTTTTAATTTTATTCCTCATAGGCTTTTGAGTTCTCTTGGAAAGAATAAGAAAGATTTAATCTATAATGACATTACTATTTCAGCTTTTACAGGTGAGGTTACTATTGTTGCTGTAGTTTTGCCTGTAGAAATCACACTTGGCAGTAGAAAATCACTATCAGCATTCTTTATTATGGAATCAAAGGGTAATTACAATGTTTTTCTTAGGAGAGATTGGATCTATGATAACTAGTGTGTGTCATCTTCCTTACATCAATTCCTGCTTTTTTGGAAGGGTAATGATGTTGAAGTGGTTTGGGCCAACAACAAGCCATTTACA
>CAOJBK015150238.1:0-10614 GCA_948294925.1 Codiaeum variegatum
AATTGATCCAACTTCATAACAACCAGTCTTTGCACTTTTCTCAACCACCCAAAAAATAATTCTCATAAATACTGCTCTTGTGTAGCCTACATTTTCCTGGTCTTCCATATCAAAACACACAGTAGGTCTTCAAATTCTTTCATAGTATTATTTGTAGGTTATCTTATCATTTTTATAAGGATTATCAATGGGGGACCAAACTACAAATGATAAAGGTTATTATTCTACTTTCAATATCATTCTATTTATTATTTAATTAGAGTTGGATTATTAATATTTTCATACATTGATTAGATATACAAACCCAAGATTATTCAAGGCCAGATTTCTCTGAGGATGAGGAGAGCCTCATTGCTAGGATGTTTAGATTGGTTGGACAAAGGTTTGCTTTTGATCTCTCTTTGCCTTTAATTTATTTTATTTCTTATTTTTATTAATTTATTTGGCTAACTAATTTATAGGTGGTCGTTAATTGCTGGAAGAATACCAGGAAGAACAGCAGAAGAAATAGAGAAGTATTGGACTTCAAAGTATAGCTCCTCAAATTCAAATACTGAGAAACCAAATGAAGCTTAATTCTTTAATTATGCTTTTCAAAAGCACAACGTTTTCTCTTATTAGGACGCCTGAGTATAGTTTCTGTAGTTGTTTAAAAGATATTGCTCATTAAGATATAAAATTATGCATTGTGTAAAATTTTTTGCTGTTTGGATGCCTTGAAAGATTAGTTCTTCAATGGAGATTAATGAATTACTTCATGTATTTTCAGATATAGTTAAAGGTAATTTCTAAATCTATTTTTTCCAGTCCAAAAGAAAAACAAATTGTCACTTCTTTCCTTTTTTGTGATGTCTTAGAATTATTGTCACTTTTCTACTGGTGGCTTTATTTTTTACTTCATTTTTCATTTTTTACCCTTATATATTTTAAGATACTTTTTAATATTTGAAAGGATTAATTAAAAAAATCATTAATTATCACACAATTGCATAAACTTTTTTATTCGGCTCGGAATCATTAGAAAGCAATGCAAAAACGGAGTAAAACCAACAAAAACTAAATCAATGAATTTTCAAAATAAAAGAGAAATAGAAAATAATTATCTGTGTGAAATTAACCAAACTTAGTACCACACACTTAATGAAATTAGAAGAGCTCTCCTACAAATCCACTATTGAAGCCTTAACTAAACAAACCCTAGCATGAATAGAGATTAATTAATGCACCTACATTAAGCAACAATAAACACCGTACTTGTCTGGAGAAAGGCATGGCGAAGGAAGAGGCCACTGAGGGAGCAACGACAAAGAGAAGGCACTGAAGGAGAGAATTGAATGAATTGAATTTTGAATGAAAGATTTCAAAGATATGCGAATGAGATAGGAAATTTTCAAATGCAAAATGAGAAATGGAGTTGATCCAATCAGAAATTGGATCTTACTGGAATTGCAGAAATGAGAGAAGAAAGAGAAAGAAAAATTGGGGAAGAAGATGATTCTTTTATTGATTCATTAAGTATGTTTCACAAATCACTGCTAAAGCACAATATATCTGTTGGCTTGGTAGTATGTGCCAGCTTAGCTAACTCAGCTAATACACTAACAAAAAGGACAGAAAGGTAAATGAACAAAGCAAATGACACAGTTCTACTCATCATCTAATTTAAACCATAATATTTCCCTCCCTTAAAGAACTTTGTCCACAAGGTTTAAATTGGGAAAACACTATTGCAGATCAAAGAGAAATTCCCATGTGGCATCCTCTGGTGGTACACCTGACCATTGAATCAACACTTTAGTAGCTGCCTTGTTTCCTCTTTTCACCATTTTTCGATCCAGGATAGCTATGGGAATTGGAGGAGCTCGTGGCATAATAGGAATAGCAGTGGAAGTATGCCTCGAAGGAGGAGCATACTTCTTTAGCTGGGATACAAGGAAGACAAAATGGATGTCTGCTTGGATGGAAGCTTTAATTTGTATTTTATAGCTCTTATTTTGTCTTCAATATAATAAGGACCATAATACAGTGGAGAGAGAGCTTAGCATTGGGTATGTTGACCACACTCATTTGCTTGTATGGTTGTTGTTTCAAATCTACACAGTCCCCAATCTTAAAGGATTTATCAATCCTGTTCATGTCAGCTTGGTGCTTCATATGCTGCTGGGCCCTACCCAAATGGTGCTTCATGACCAGTAAAGCAAGTTCCCTATCTTGCAAGAACTTATAGCTATATTGGAATCCCTAGGAAAATAAGGTACATGTAAGCGATGTGGCATACCATACACAATTTCAAATGGTGTAGTTTGAATTGAAGAATGAAAGTCGGTGTTATACCACCATTCTGCCAAAGGAAGCCAATTTGCCCAATGTTGAGGATGGTCACTGGTCATACATCTCAGATAAGTTTACAATCACCTGTTAACCACTTGACTGACCATCAGTTTGAGGGTGGTAGGTAGTAGATTTGAGTAGTTCCACCCCTTGTAGTTTAAATAATTCCTTTCAGAAAGCACTGATGAAGATAGGATCTCTATCACTAACAATAGAGGAGGGTGTCCAATATAGTTTGAAAACATGATGCTGGAAAAGTTAAGCTATGGTAGTTGCAGAGTAAGGATGGCTCAAAGCAATGAAGTGTGCATATTTGTTAAGCATGTCTACCACCATCAGAATAACATCCTTCCTTTGAGACTTAGGAAGGCCTTCAATAAAATCCATACTAACATCAGTCCAGATTCCTTATGGTATAGGTAGAGGTTGGAAAAGGCCATGAGTATTTATATTCTCAGGTTTACAAGTTTAACATATTGTGCACTGCCTAATATAGTTCCTGACATCACTTTCCATGCCCTTCCAGTAGAATAATAGTTTAATCCTCTTTACAGTAGCCTACATCCCTAAATGACCCCGTATAGTAGAATCATGCATCAATTATAATATTTTCTGCTTAAGTTCAGGAACATCACCAATAACTAGCCCGTCTTTCCTCCTCAAAAGGTTATCCACCCATGAAAAGGGCCCTTGTATGAGTTTCTCTCCCTTGAGATAATTAAGGAGGGTCTAGAGGTGTGAGTCCCTTTCCCAACTCCTTTTAATTTCAGATAAAAGGGTACTAATAGGTGAAGACAAAGTAATAACAGTTAACTGGGAAGCTGAAACTTTAGATACTGCATCTGCAACAATGTTTTCTCTCCCTTTCTTTTAAGATATTCCAAAGTCATAACCAAACAGCTTGGCTATGTACTTCTGTTGATTTGTAGTAGTGATTCTTTGCTCTATTAAAAATTTGAGACAGTGATGGTTAGTTCTAATAAGAAACTTCATGTGGGCAATGCAATGGTCCCATTTCTTAATAACATAAACTACTGTAAGGAGTTCCTTTTCATAAACAAACAAGGACAAATGCCTTGGTACTAGAGCCTTACTTATATAGGTTATGGGATGTGTTTCTTACATAAGAACTGCTCCTATGCTAGTGTTACAGGCATCTATTTCTATAATAGATAATTTGTCTAGTGAGGGCAAGGCAAGCACTAAAGCTATAATTAAGGCTTCCTTAAACTACTGAAAAGCCATTTCAGCTGTTGGACCCCACATAAATCTATCCTTCCTCAATAGTTCAGTAAGGAGTTTGCTAATTATCCCATAGCCTTTAATGAACCTCCTGTAATAACCAGATAAACCTAGAAATCCTCTTAGTTGTTTAAGGTTTTTAGGAGCAAGCCATATGGCCACTGCCTTAATTTTCCTTGGATCAATTGGCACCCCACCTTTATTGATGATGTGACCCAAGTAGTCCATAGAAGTCCTTCCATAGAGGCATTTACTCTTCTTAGCAAACAGCTAGTGATCTTGCAGCTTTTTGAATACAACTCCTAAGTGAGATATATGAGTCTACAGGTCCACACTATACACCAAAATATCATCAAAGAATACTAGGACAAATTTCCTTAAGAATGGCCTAAAGATTTCATTCATCAAACTTTGGAACATAGAGGGTGCATTAGTCAGGCCAAAGGGCCTAACTACAAACTCATAATGTCCATCATGTGATCTGAAAGCTGTCTTATGGATGTCTTATAGCCACATTCTAATTTGATGGTGCCCAGACCTAAGGTCAAGCTTGGAAAACATAGTTTCTTCATATAGTTCATCAAAAAATTCTTCAATAACAGGTATTAGAAATTTATCCTTAACAATTTTCTTGTTGAGTTCTCTATAATCTATACACATCCTCCACCTATTATCTTTCTTCTTGACTAAAATAATGGGGGAGGAAAAAGGGCTTCCACTGGGTTGTATAGTCCCTTGCTACAACAATTCTTGTATCATGATCTTAATGATTGTCTTCTTTAAAGGGGAGTGCTTGTAAGGCCTAATATTCTCAGGTTTAGACCCTTCCATAAGAGGAATCATATGGTCATGTGTTCTGTGGGGTGTGGGGGGTGGGGAGGGGGGGTGAAGTGAAGAGTCTTAGGTTCTTCAAATATCTCCTGGAATTCTAAGAGCAACTGTAAAATTTCAGGAGCATCTACATCCTCATTCCTTCCTGTCAATGCCATGTTCCCATTAACTGGTTCCTGCGCTTGTATAGCATAAGCTATTACTGTCTATTGCTATAATAATTAGTTCATGGTGTTTTGAGCTGCCATTTTAATAGAAGAATGGCCAGTTCCCACTAACTGATGTTGTTCCCCCTTGAGATTGAAGGACATTCTTAAATATTCAAAGCTCTAAGTAATGTCACCCAAGGTAGATAGCCATTGACCTCCCAATACCATTTCACAACCCCCTAATGCCATTACTAAAAAATTAGCTTCAAACCTTTGCTCCTACACCTCTCATGTGAACTGCAGGCACACATATTGACATCTCGCCTCCTAACCATTGGCTATAGTCACTGTCAATAGGGTAATTGGAATCAAGTGACATCCCAGTCCTTTAGCTACTGAGAGATCTAAGAAATTGTTAGTGCTTCCAGAATCTACTAGCAAGTGTATCTTCCTCTTCTTGTGCCTTCCTATTAACCTCATAGTTTGGTAAGCCAATTCAGTGAACCCTTTCATAGCATGTAGGGAGATTACATGTCTTGAATTATTACAGTCTTCATTATACCAAGAGAGCACCTCTTCACTATTTCCCCACTCCTCTTCTGGGTACTCATGCAAGTGCTTCTTTTTGCACTTATGGCCTAGAGTAAATTTTTCTTCACACCAAAACACTTGTTCTTGGCCCTTCTTTCATTCAACTCCTCATCTGATAACCTCCTGGTTTTTAGGATAGGAAATTTAGTATTAGGTATAGTTTTAGTGTTTAGGGGTAAGTTGGTGGCAGTAGTTGTATTGGTGAGTTTAGTTGCAGAACTTTGAATGGGTAATAGTGGTGGTTTTGAGTTTGGTATAGTAGTTTTTAAGGTAGTTATGGAGTTTGAGAGTGAATTTGGACTTGATTGGGAGCCTAAGTTCTTATTGAGGTAAGTTTTTGCAGATTTGGTTGAGGAAATGTAAGATTCATGCACTCTTGCTAAGGTATAAGCCTGTTGTAAACTTTTAGGGCCAAACATCCTTATAGGAATTCTAATTTCATCCTTCAAGCCACTTAAAAAACAACTAAGTGAGTATTCTTCAATAAGGGTCACCTTATGAGATAGAATATCAAACTCTTCCAGATAATCTTGCAGGGTTCCAGTTTGTACCAAGGCCTTCAAATCAGCCATTGGATCCTCATACACTCATTCCGCAAACCTTCCCTTCAATGCTTCAACATACACATTCCAGGCAGGTTCCTCTTCTCTGTTTCTATTCTTAATAAAGGACTGGTGCCATTGCAGGGCCTTGCCTTCTAGGTGAATGGCTGCTAGTTTAACTTTAGCAATAGCTAGGGTCAGATCTATTTGGAAGATCCGTTCACATTTGAATAACCATCCTTCGAGATCTTCTCCATCAAACCTTGGAAATTCAATTTTAGTGAATCTAGTGGCTACCTAGTATGGGTTGAAATTATGAGTTCGGTTCTAGCTGGTAAGATCGATGAAGGTGGAGGCAATTGGTGTATTATGGTGAGGGGTTATAAGATGATTTCTACTGACTAGATGTTTGCCTGTGTTCTAGGAGTGAGCAAATGAAGATCCAGATGAGGTATTTCTATTTGGGTTTGGTGGAGGTATGGAAGTAGCTGGGTTTGATGGGTTTGAGTTCTTCATACTAGTGATTAAGTCCTTCGGTTCACTAAACATTTTCATAAATTTCTACTCCTACTTATGGTTGTTATCCTTAATCATTCTTGTTACCATAGTACGAATAGATTCTTCCATTTTTTTTTTGAAATCATGAGAACGAGTATTTTCTACTATGTTGGTCATGATGATGCAGTTTAGATCTTAGGGGAAATGAGCACATGTGCCAAGAAAAAGCTCTGATACCAAATGATCCAATCAGAAATCAAATCTTACTGGAATTGCAGAAATGAGAGAAGAAAGAGAAAGGAGAATTGGTGAAGAAGATGATTCTGTTATTAATTCATTAAGCATGATTCACAAATCATGCTAAAGGACAAGATATCCGTTGGCTTGGCAGTATGTACCAGCTTAGCTAACTTATCTAATACAATAACAAAAAGGACAGAAAGGTAAATGAACAAAGCAAACGACACAGTTCTACTTATCATCTAACTTAAACCATAATAAGAGCTGATATGAGAAACGTTGTCTGAGAAAAGTGATTTGTGAGGAAAACGATTTGATTATTGCCAAACAGTCTCATATATCTCTAATTTTTTTCGTTTAATTATTTTCTCTTTTTGTTGGACTTGGGTTTAAGGGTTTGATGAAGAGTAGTTGGGCTCATTTGTCTCATTAAACATTTCCAAACTAATTTTCTACAAAATAAAATATTAAGTAATTTAAAAAGATTTTTTTTTTCACAAATTTAGTCTTAAAATAGTTGGAAAAAAATTTTATTCTAGTGTTAGAAATAAGAATTTGGACCCTAAAAAAATTTTTTTTTTTTAGTTATATTTATATATTCCCATATTTGAGATTTATGTAAATAGAGTTTTATTTTTACTTAATTTTAATTATCTAATAAAAATATAATTAATTATTATATGAAACTTGTTTAAAAAATAATATAAGAGAAAATGGTTTTTAAAAAAATCTAAGTCTATAAAAATAAAACTAAAAAAAATAATAAAATAATGTATAATTAAAAATTCATGTTAAAAACTAATCCAATTCATGGTTGATCCAATCCATTTCAATTTAGATGGATGTGGATTAGATTGGTTGAGTGGAAAAACCTTGAATATTTTTGTCTCTTTGGTTTGGATTGGATTTATATAAAATCCAAATGAATTTGAACCATAAGCACCCCTAATTATAATTGTAAGTTAGAAGGGACGGCATGGTAGTTTAGTATTATGCGTACATACCAAAAATGTTTGGTGGGTACAATTTTTATAGGGATAATGTACATTTTTACATGTAAACTGGATGATTTTGCTGTGGTCGTAGCCTCTACTAACTTCGCTAGCTCCGTTTCATGATAAAAAAAAAGGAATAATACATATTTAAACTCTTGTATTTCATCTTTGTTTTTTTTAGATTTATTTATTATACTTTTATTTGCTGCAATTGAGCTCAGTTACTTTTAATTTAGTAAAAATTAGGTTTTTATATTTTTATTTTATTAAAATTTGTATTCTTTTGATATTTAAAATTATAATATCTTAAACTCATAAAACTACAATGAAATGAAATAAATATCACAAAAAATATATAAATTTAAAAATTGAATAGATTTTTTTTTTTGTAAACTGACATTATTATATACTTTAAAAAAATTATATTTATTTACATTTACTATAGTATAAATGTATATATTTTGTTGTAATTTCATTTGAATTTAAAATTTTATAATTTTATTGCAGTTTCGAATATCAAAAGGATGCAAATTTTATTGAATAAAAGTACAAAGATATAATTTTACTGAAATAAAAGTATAGAAACTTAATTTCTACAATAACTAAATCTAAAATATGATAAAAGTACACAGGTCTAAATATGCAGTATTCCAAAACTTAAAAAAAAAAAAAAACCATCCATCCCCTTTTGTTGTTTAATTCTATTCGTATTTCAACATTCTTATTCAGTCATTTGTTCAAAACTTAAATACCAAAGTTTCTTTTTTTTTGCCGAAAAAAAAAACTAATATTATTCTGACTTAAATTTGAATTTTACATCTTATATTACCAAAATTAATTTGAATATTGTCACTACCAAAATTCAATTTGGCTAATGATTTTTTTTTAAAACCCAATAATCAAACCTTTATTAAATCGAAACATCCAACATTACAGCATCTAAAATAAAAGTAGAAATAGCAAATAAAACAGTGCGACAAGCCTTGGAATAAACTTCCTAGTTAAAAGATAAGCAGTGACATTTACTTGTCGCTTCACAAACTGAATAGTATACATCCTGTTTTGCAAAAAAAATTATTGAATCTTGAATAATTGCACCAAAATCTGAAGAACCTTCCTCTTTGTTGTTGAAAGCATCTATCACACCTTTAGCATCAAGTTCAAAACACATACTTTGATAGCTTAATTCATTAACCCATGTTATTGCTTCAAGCAAACCTATACCTTCAACCTCTTTTACCGATCCCTTGAAAATTTTGCACAGATACGGAATAAAAAAATAAGAAAAGATGAAACTATTTTATCTGCAAATGTCTTTATGCATACAAAAATTCATTAAATTCAGTAATAAAACAAGTAATAAATCTAAATGCTAAATATTAGATCCCTCTCATCGATCAAACAATGCATTTCGATATAAAATAAAGAAATTCACTTTTTTCAATATTTAAAATTGATACTGGATAGATCATATTTTGTAAATGATCTCTCCTTTTTTTGTCAATCGACGTTTCGTTTCTCTTTATCTTTTTTTGTCCTCCTTAATAAATAAAGGATTGTACCACTTAAAATGATAACTTTTCTGTCTTTTTCCCGCACCAAAGGCTTTTTTTTAGCTAGGGCTACTAAGCAAGAATACTATTGAATGGCAGATCCATGATCCTCTATTCCGCCATTGGTATGTTTTTAGTCTAGAGGACTCGATACTTACTGTTGTCAGACTTATGACTATTGATAGGTTTACTGTTGAGTGGAGAAGAAAAAGAAAAAAGAGATAACTGAATGCACTTCTGAACCAAAATGACCACGAATAATCATTCCTAAGCCAATAATATTTGAGTCCGAAAGCACACATGCATCAACATTACACGTATAGGAAAAAATTTTAGGTCTTACCCAACCAGCAGCCCGCGATGAAGAGGCAAAACTGTTGGCCGAGACAGTAGCAGTAGCAGGCCTGCTTCTCGTTACAGCTGTAACAACAAAAGGTAAAAGTTGCACTTGGTTGTTTACATCTAGTGCCATCTGCCAAACACGGATAAAATCGGCACTCCTCTGAACAGCAACCTGTAGCTCTGAATGTTCTTCTGTCCACAGCCGTGTGTTTCGCTCCCCCCAAATGCACCAAAATAGCATTGCAATCTTATAAAGCTCCTCTGAAGTCTTTGTTTCTAATGAATTCAAGTGCCACACTTGCAAACCTTACAACCCAATGTCAATCACTGGAATATTTGCAATACCCAAACATCGTTGAGCGAAAATCACATTCAAAAAAAACATGGTAAAGGTTTTCAATTCCATCTCCATAAAAAGCACAAGATAGCAAAACTTGGATGCCTTTATCACAAAGCTTGATTCTTATAGGTAGGACATTTTTACATAAACGCTAAAGAAAATATTTAACTTTTGGTGGTAATTTAAGACTCCAAAGTTTTTTCCAACCTATTCTATCAATAACTTCATCACCCTCAGTTCTCACTTCTCTCAAAATCCTATAACCCGATTTCACCAAGTACTCCCCATTTTTTGAATGATGCTAGATAAGTTTATCCTCTTTAACAAAATAGAAAATATGCATATTCAAGATAGTCGTAGCATCATCCTCAGTAAACAACCTCCTTATAGCACCCTCATCCCATCTACCCTCTCCCCCAATAATGATTTCTTTTACTCTCAGGTTCTGTCCACCCAAAACGCTTGGAGTCTGAACTCTAAAATATGGTCTATCTCTAACCCAAGGCTGACCCCAAACTCTAACCTCACTCCCATACCCAACCGTCCATCTACTACCTAAAGAAATGATGTCCCTCACTGTCCAAATGCTCCTCCAAATGTAACTAGGATTGTTTCCTAATTTAGTATCTAAAAAAGACTCCCTAGGATAATATTTTGCTTTAAAGACTCTTGCTACAAGAGAATTTGGATTTCTAAGAATATGTTAACCCTGTTTAGCTAATAGAGTAAGATTGAAAGCATATAAATCCCTAAAATCCATACCCCCCCCCCCCCCCCCCCCCCCCCTCTTCCTTCCTATGACACAACCAATCCCATCTTACCCAAATAATACCCCTTTTCCCCTCTTTCCCATTACCCCACCAAAATGAATTGAGCATTCTCTGGATTTCCTCAAAGCCAGACACAGGTAACAAGAATACACTCATACAGTTTGTTTGAATAGACTGAGCTATAGTTTTA
>CAOJBK015150776.1:0-12177 GCA_948294925.1 Codiaeum variegatum
AAAGATTCGTGAATTGTTCTTTTATAAAAAAAAATCATTAGTTGATATGAAAAGTTTCTTTCTTTTGAGATGTTAAATGAGAATCATGTGGACAAGCATGTCAGCTCACATAAATCATTAGTTTAAGGTATTATAATAATCTAATGATTTGTGATGGTGGCACATCCTAAAGCGTTAATATCATAGGTGATTTTTTTATCCAAAAAATTATTAGTTGATGTGAAAACCTAATTTTTATCTTTAATATTAGTAAGTAATTGATAAGAATCAAAGACAATTAATTATACAATTTAAAATCAAAGGAAATTAATTAGGATAATAAATTGATATGATAATTTTTTTGATAATTCAATTGTTAAGGAAAGGGTTAATTACAAAAAAAATTCATAAATTTTAAGAGAATTTATAATTTTGACAAGAATTTTAAATATTGGCAAATCAATATGCACAAAATTCAATTTTGACAAAATTATGCAATTAAGCATAATTTCTTGAACGGTGATGATGTGGCATTGTCTGAAGTGCTACATGAGACTACTTATCTTTTTTTTTAAAAAACCTATAGACAACTTCACTTCAGAATTTACATTCAATTAAACTAAGTATTTTATTAATTATATTTAATAAACAAAATAAAACAATAAATAATAAGCATTTGAATTAAAAAAGAAAATTGTAATCAAATGGAGCAAGATTGAACAAAATGGACGGCGGCTTATGGAGGCCTGATCTCTTGCTTTGCCACAAACTCACATGATGGTCATGAGTCTCTTACTTTTCGATCTCTAATTTTAGCTAGTGTTGGGTTGAAACCAGAAGTATAAAGATTTCAATGGAGTAAAAATCATAAAAAAACCGTCACTGAAATCAACCGACGTCTCTGTTTGGATTGTTCTGCACTGAAATTTCATTTTAAACCTTTAGTTCTCTATCAACTGGTAATCGTTCTTCACTGTTGTTGGCTTCTTTAGGGTCGCCAATCAATGAGTCATTCTGCAGTCATGGCGATGCAGATCACTGCAGCTGAACATGGTCGTTTTTCATTTGAGTCTTGATTTAAATTTTTTTGAAAAGTTAATTCTTTTTATTAGATAAATTGATTTGAGTTTTTGTATTAATTTTTATTCCATTTTCATTTTTGATTCTTTTTTTTTTCCCCTGATTTTCGTTGTAATGATTTTAATGGGTTAGTGGCAGTGCTAATGGTGGTTCTATGGCTGGAGCCGCAACAGTTTCAAGTTCTAATGGAAATGGTGTGTTAAGGAACACATTTAATGAATGCTGCGATTTCTTGAGGTTTAATCAGAAAAAAGGGTGATTTGAAGGTTGTGGTGGCTGTGATGGGCAGTGGGTTAAAGATAATGGTGTTGATGAATAAAATGTTATCGTTTTATTTTATTTTTCTTTCTTTTTTTTTAAATTTTTATTTATTAATATTGTGTAAAATATAATAATTATTATTTTTTTTATTTCATATCATCTGCTTATGTGGCTGCCATGTGGTTTTAGTTAATGATTTTTATTACTTTCTCATAGCCACGTCCGCACCGGTCGCTATCGCTGAGTCAGCGCCGGATTCCAGTCAATAGCATAATTTTGCCAAAATTGATTTATGTGCGTACTGATTTGCCAATATTTAAAGTTCTTATCAAAATTGTAAATTCGTTTAAAGTTTATGAATTTTTTTTGTAATTAACCTTTAAGGAAAACTCTTTTTCTTATCTTTAAGAAATCTTTATTGGGAGTCTGAGTATGAGTTTGAATTTTTCAGACTCAAACTCAAATTTTACTTTTGCCTATAATCCTATTGCAGTCTGAATTTGAGTCTGAGTTGAGAATTTTTGAATTCTGACTCAACTTTAAACTTAATAAATACAAATAAAGTTAATTTTTTTATTGATAAATGTAAAAAGTAATGTGGGTATTGATTGTGATTTTTAAGGAGTTTGAGTTGAGTTTGAACCATTATGATATAAAGTTTGAGTTTGAGTCTAAATTTCAATTTTTATGGAAAAACTAATGTTACAAAAACTAAGACTTATTTGAGTCTTATGGATGGCATCTTTTTTGGAGTCTAAGTTTCTTAGATTCAAATCTAAATTTTACTTTTACCTATAATCTTACTCTAATTTGAGTATGAGTCTGAATCCAAGTATCTAAGTCTGAATCCAAGTAAAGGATTTCTCAACTCAGACACAACTTTAAACTCAATAAATACAATAAAATTAATTTTTGAATTGATAAATGTATAAAGTAATGTGGAGCCTTTATTGATTATAATTTTTAAAGAGTTTAAGTTGAGTTTGAAGTATTGAGGTATAAAGACTAAGTCTGAGTCTTAGTTTGAATTTTGGTGGAAAGACTGATGTGGAAAAAAGTAAGACTCATTTAAGTCTTATAGATAAAAATGCCCTTAGTAAGTATTATTTCTCTTATTATCATTTAAATTTTTTTTTCATTGTTACTTTGTTGTTTTCTTTTTATATGGCATTTTTTTTATCTGTACAATATGAAACTTTTGTATTAACATATTAGAAAATTAGTATAGCAATAAAAAAAGGGCAATGGCTTGATTTTAGACAAAATTATGATCTGCTACAGAATGAAACATTAAATTTTCCTTTTATGAACACACTCATTTTAATTTAGAGGCTTATTGAAGGTATTTTTGAGGAAGAATGGGATCCTGTTCTTTTCATCTTTCAAAATTTTCATGAGCTTGATATTAAATGAGTTCTTGAAGATGAGCCATGGACATTTAATCAACATGTTTTAATGCTTCATTGACTTTAACTAGGCAAGCAAGTGAGCCGAGTAAAGTTTGAGATGATGGACTTCTGGGTACAGGTGTTTGATCTTCTCATAGCCTTATGTCATAGCATATTATTGTTGTTATTATGAACTTTATTGGTTAATATGTTATGTTGAATCCTAAAAATTTTCAAGGTTACTTATGTAACTATATGAGGATCAAAATGGCTATAGAGATTACTAAGCCATTAAAACATATGATGAAAGCTAAGTATAAGTAAGTAGATTAGACATGGGTTTCATTCAAGTAAGAGAAACTTCTTATGTTTTGCTTTTTCTATGGGATATTGAGTCATTCCAATAGATTGTAAGGCTCTCTACAAACTTCTAAACCTATCAATAAAAAAGAGTATATAATATCAATCTCATAGCCTTTATCTGATTTGCTTCATCCTTCAAAATATCGTGCGAGCCATTCCATGGTGTCTACTATTGCTAAAGAAAAATTATGGATTTAGAAGGGCAAAGTCCAAATTCACCTCAAACTCAATTCTCTCAAATTTGATAGATAATTTGAGGAATTCAAGCTCTTTGAATAATGTTATTCTGGTGGTTACACCAAATATTTCAAATTTTGAAAAAGGCAAGTGAGTAGCAAATGATCAAAATCATGAAAATTAAGATACTAAGATAGTTATGGTGGTAGATCAAAAGAGAAAATGATTGGAATCTTTAGATGTAGACCTAATTTATCCAGAAAACGATATGTAGACGGGTTCTAGTTTCAAGGCTCATCCGTTGCAATTCGCACAATTAGTTGAAATTGGAATGGGTTGACTAATCCATGAATAGATCAATGCTTAATGGACCCAGTCTAGAGTAAAAGACCTATGTTTATTTAATGGAAATTATGATTATACAATTCAAGTATTTTATGCCAATGGGATGTTATTAATCTACTAAACTCTTATTTATCAAATTATTATTCACAATTGTTAGACTCTGAGGGATTCAATAACATGGGACACAATAAAATTTCTCATTATTTTAATATTTTTTTACTCTAAATTGAATTTATTATGTAAAAATCATTGAATTAGTTTTGAAAAATAGTTTTACTAAAATGAATACATTTATTTATAATTGAAAATAATATTTTCTTAAAAATTATAAATTATTTATAATTGAATTATTAAATATTAATAAAAACAAAAACAATACATTAAATATATAGTTAATAATAAAAATGGATAAGTACAAAAAGTATCATGTGGTTTCGCGTATTTTCGCTTATGGGTATGTGAAATTTTTTTTGACAAAAAAGGGGGTCTAAGATTTATTCCATTAGCAATTAGGGGTAAATAACACCATTAGGAATTAAGAATCCACAACATTGACAACATAAGTAAAACATGATTTAGTATAGTAAAAATTGACGCGGCATAGTCAATTATGATAAAGAACTTGTAACAACATTGGAATGATACTGTAAATTCTAATTATCAATCCTTTTGGCTACATGACAATACTGACATGATACTTTGCAGTCCTTATTTTTTTCACATAGATTAATAAAAGAGACCTACAATGCCATGTTATCATCGTCTGTGGGTGCCACATCAATGTTGACTATGCCACGTTAGTGTTAACTATGCTAAATCAACATTAATTGATCGTATTAAGGCATTGGACCCCTAATTGCTAAAAAAATAAACCTAAGACCTCTCTTTGTCAAAAAAAATGATAACAATAATAATAAAACAATACAAATTACTTCTTATTAAAATTTGAAAATATTAATTATTAAGGGAAGAATCACTAATTTTCATGTTCTCTTTCTTTGAAATAATATGCTCTACCATGTTAGATCTAAGACAGTGATGTACCTCCCAATCACACAGTGCCACAAATCTATAGAGATATTACTGAAAATTCAATATGGACTTGATAAGTGATGGAAGGAGGCTTTTCATCCTTATTCACATCCCAATTTCATATTACAACTTCTTCATCCTCAGCAATCCTTATGCAATGTAACAGATGTAAAAATTATATCTTTCAATCTCCCCCTAAGCTAAAAAATGAACTGGCCTATGTTAAATTTCCAACTAGATTAGAGCACATCAAATGCTCACTCGATGTCCTTCTTGTAACCTCTTACATTTGTTTACACTCTATCCCTTTTGGGTCTTCTACATTTGAAAAACTTTAAATGAATGTGACCCATTATGGGTATATACTATTGATTAGATAATACCATTTGTGTATTAAGAAACACTTGCCATGAGCTAAATATCTGGAGCACATATGGAGACTGGTTGAGCATATTAAGATCATTGGTTGACCCATGAATTCCAAAGAATGCATGCCATATTGATAGATCTGCTAACTCAACCGCTTCTAGCATGGTTGCCAAAATCCTTTAATTACTTTGAGTAAACTTGCCTTTTCATGCAATAAGATAATTTTTTTCATTATGCATATTGTCAATGCAGTCAAGCATGCTGGAGAAGCCATGCTGTTGAGTACGCATTTAAAGTAAGCATTCAATATCTTTATCGTTGGGTATCCTTAGATATGTAGGTGCAAAAATTTCAATCACACCTCATTAGAATTTGAATGAACACTCAAATGTAGCAAATTCAACGATCCTTAGATACTCATCATATTTGTCGGCTGGCGATCTAAATGCTGATTTTTTTATACTTATAGTTTATCTTTTAAGGGGAGAAAGTCATTTTTTATAGTTACATTGACTCTTAGTTGAAAATACTCTGAATGATTTTAAAATGCTTCAACATTACGCAAGAATAACTCTTTTTGCATTTGAAACCTTTGACAAAATTTATTAACTAGATATTGGTAAGCAAAATAATTATTGGAAAGGCAATTATGTCTTGCTTCATGATCTCAATGTGAATACCTTCGATTGACACTATAATTATTTATTGTCTCACCTGGTTTTTTCCTCTATCATTCGAGAAAAATATACACATTTTTTCACCACTATCATTTATCATTTTATTGATAAAAACTCTTGAATCTTTTTCATCATCTCAGAATCCTTATTTTTTTGTATTGCCATTCAGTTATAATGTTACAATATGAAAGAATTGGATGAGAAAGTATGTACACAACAACTTAAAAATATATAGAATATTTCTAACAACTAATTTTTCCAACAATTAGTTGATTAAAAATTACAATTGCAAATGATTAAAAAAAATAACAAACTATAATTTTAAAATTATGCAAAATTAAAATACATTGACACTAAAACATAAAATTATATTGAAGCACAATACGTTAATTCCTGAAAATTTTCAATACAATTATTATTGAAAATTATAATTGAATTACCTAATAAAATTAAGAAATATAATATTTAGATTTGATCATAGCGTATATTAGAAAATGATTCTCAAGTCGCTCCCCATTCATGTCACTAGTACCCTTGGTCAATATTTTATTATTAAATGCTAGTTCACACGATTTTTGAATCCCTTACCCTTTTGATTTTTCCCTATAATTTTTAACTATTCCTACTTTCTTTGCAAATCATCATCATCATCCACCTTGGACTTCCCTTTTGTCTTTTCTTTTATCACTTTTTGATTGATGGGATGAACTTCACTATCATCAACGTTGAGGCTTGTTTATGTGTTTGATAAAGATGTTTATACACCAATTTCATCAAATTTTGTCTTCTTTGAATAGTGATTCAGAGGTTAATTAGATTTCCAATTCAAGTCATCTTTTAATATCATCTATACATGCTCCCAAAAGATTCTTTTTCTATCATGTTTATAAAGTTGTCAAGCATGTTATTTCAATTGGTTGTCGCTACAACAATTATGATATTCTCCTAATAATTTATCATACACTTGGTTGAATTTGATAATAATGTTAAAGAAGGAGAATTGGTTGAATAGGAATTTTTATCTTATCCTTCTCATTGATTTTAATATGTTTATATACAAGAGTGGTTCTCAAATTAAGGATACTAAAATAGTAATACATATCCGATCACCTAAAAATAAAGAAACTAAATCATACAAATATCATAGTTGATAGTGCATATCTTTATAGCCATCATACATTAATGGTGATTTATTGTCCAGCCATGCTGGCACTCCCCCTCAAGTTGGCGAGTAGATATCTTCTAAGCCTAACTTGTCAAGAGAATTCTAAAAAACTTCTGCTGGAACTGCATTAGTTAAAACATTTGCCAATTGCATATTAGATCAAATAAAAAGAATGTCAACTATTTTTTTATTCAATTTTCCCTTAATGAAGTGTCTGTCAACTTTAATGTGTTTAGTTTGATCATGCTGAACTTGGTTGTTGGCTATCTCATGAGCTACATTATTATCACAATACAATAACATAGGTTCCTTCGAAGTGAAGCCTATCTCAATAAGGAATAATCTGATCCACAAGAGTTTTAATATTCCATAAACCATGCCTTTGTACTCTGCTTCTGTTGATGATCTTGTTGTTACATTTTGTTTTTTGCTATGCCAAGTGACAAGATATCCAGTCATACATGTGAAATACCTAGATGTAGATCTATGATTTGTAATGTTCCCAGCCCAGTCAGCATGTTTATACCCTGTGACTTCAACATGTCCATACTTCTTGAAGATTAATCCTTTTTTAAGAGTCCCTTTTAGATACCTCAAAATTCTCATAACAATAGCCATATGGTCCTCATTTAGCTCTTGCATAAATTGACTTACCACTCCAATAGCATATGAAAAGTCTGGCCGAGTGTAAGACAAGTAGATTAACCTAACAGCCAACCTTTGATATCGATCTTTATTTGTTGGAACTTAATCTGGATAAATGGCTTGTTGATGCTTTTAAACCATTGGAGTTTGAGCAGGTTTACAATTAAGCATGCATGTTTCAGTCAATATATCAAGTATATATTTTCTTTGGGACAAGTATATACCTTTTTTAGACCTTGCAACTTCAATTTTTAAGAATTATTTTAATCCTCCTAATCTTTCATTTCAAACTTAGAGGATAAATACCTTTGAAGATTTTTATTCCTTTTATGTCATTACCTGTCACAATCATATCGTCTACATAGATGATCAGAAGATAAACTTTATCATCCCTACGTTTGATGAATAAGGTATGATATGAGTTTGCTTGGTGGTACCTATTTCTCTTCATAACTTTCGTGAACTTGCCAAACCATACTCTCAGTGACTACTTCAATCCATACAACGCTTTCTGTAACTTGAACACTTTACTACTAGACTAAGAAGTATTGAAATCAGGTGGGATATTCATATACACCTCCTCTTCTAAGTCCTCATGAAAGAAAGCATTTTTAACATCAAATTGTCTCAAAAGCCAATCAAAATTTACTTCCAAGGATAACAAAATTCTGATTATGTTCATCTTCGTAACCAGAGAAAATGTTTCTTGGTAATTAATACCAAATGATTGTGTATACCCCTTAGCTACTAATCTCGCCTGTACCGATCAATTGTCCCATCTGCTTTGTGTTTGATAGTGAAGATCCATTTATAGCCAACTGGTTTCTTTCCTAGAGGAAGAGACATGATGCTCCATGTGTCATTTTTTTTTGCAGAGCATTGTGAAACTTAATTTTAACATTATTGCACTTATCCCATTAATATGAGCCCAATGGATCTGACTAAGCTCAAATTAGACTTCAAACGGACCTAGAAAACTAAAAAAACTGAATCAGGTTAAACTGAATCGGACCTAGAGAATGGGGCCCAAAAATGCCCCAAACCTAAAACGATAAAACACATTCGTAAATGACACTGTGCATGCGTAAATGACATTACGCATGTGTAAAGGATCTTTGCGCATATGTAAATCCCTTTGTGCATGTGTAAAGGCCCGCACACATGCGTAACATGTGTTACGCATGACTCCCTAAATTTTTAGCGTTTCTAGATGATTCCCCATAAATTTGACCTTTTATAATAAAACCAGGTTCTATTTTTTTTTTAGAATTTTTTCAGACAAATTTTTATGCCATTTTCCCATACTCGAAGCCTCCTAAACACTATTTTTAGCCTCCAAAACACATCAATTTTAGATTATTCAGTTTAAGATTTTGGTTTGGTACTACAGAGACATCATTTCTAATCAGTTTAGATGATCAATCCCACCTATTTCAGCTTAAACACTCAAACTCCAATCCTCTCCGAATACAACAAAGACTCATTCTGGATTTCTCAAGCCTTCCGACCCGCTAATCTTGAAATCCCGTAAGGCAAAGGTAATTATGGTATAGTATTCTCTTTTCTCTCAAATATCAATTACTTTAAGCCCTTTAATTCAGACGTAAGGCAATGACTATGAAGAGAACACGGAACCATTCCTTTGTACTCTGCTTTTACTGATGATCTTACTATTACATTTTGTTTTTTGCTACTCCAAGTGATAAGATATCCAGCCATAAATGTGAAATACCTTTATTTAGATCTATAATCTGTAATGTTCCCAGCCTTGTCAGCATGTGTATAACTTGTGACTTCAACATGTCCAACCTGAGTTGTTAGCATATCCTTTATTCGGCTTCTCCTTTGTTCAATTCATTCACAATGTAGAGAATCTGAAACAACCACTTGCCTTGGATTTTGATCCATACTGCAACCCAATGGTTGGAAACATCTTAAAGCATATAGCCTATTTTCCTGGTATGGGCCTAGGCAAGAACCAATAAGGAGTTGAGTCTTTTAACGAAATAAAGTTTTCTACTCCTCCATTTGGCTTGGGCTATGAACCTACTAACGGGGAAATTGAGGAAGAGAAAGCTAAATCTAGAGAAATATCTGCAATCACTAAATAAGGGGGTGAAGTTGACATCTTCCTGAGGCCTTATTTTAGAACCCTAAATGGCTATTTTGTCAAGGAGGGGAGGTAGTTCCTTACTGTGCTTTCCCCGAGCTATAGACCTGCCCTATCACTGGTGTTAGAATTATTGGATTTGAGTTGTTTTCAAATGTGAAACTAACAAATGAAGATTGTTAGCTCATATATTGCCTGGAAAATGACTATAAAGAGAACATGGAAGTAAGCCTCTTTGGCAACATGGCTGTTCTCACTGACAAAGAGGAGAAATCTAACCTCTCCACTATGATCAAACTTGCTAATGGAAAGATGAAGAATTGGCACTTTAATGAAAGTCATTTTGAAGATGCTAAATCTAAGCCAGAAACTGAATCTGAGTCTAGTTCTGAGTCAGAGTCAGAGTCAAGTACTAGTTTTGAGTCTTCTTTTTTTGAGTCTGATAATGATGTAAAAGTTCCATCGGGTTTTAACTATGAGTATAATGCAACCGTGAACCTCTCTCCTATTTTAATTAATAAGACATATAAGTTTTCTTGCTATGGGCCTATCTCCCTATTTTCTTTTGATGTTCCAGTTGATGAATCTGACCTTAAACAAATAGAAAAAGAAAATGAAATAATAAATGAAATAAAAGATGCATTTAAAGATCCCATAAATATTGGCACTCATGACATGCCTAAAAACACATATATTACATCTGCATTCTCAAACGAATAGGACACCAAATTTGCAAATAGAAGATTCGACGACTCCTTCGCCTAGAAGCCTAGTGAATTGTCGTCCACATGATTCCAACCTATCCAGAATACAAGCCTGTCAAGTAGAAGCTTAGACGTATGAATCCTCCCTAGTCTATACCAATCAAAGAAGAAGCGGCCAAATAGCTTTCTCATAGATTCATTGAGCCAATCAAATACATGTCTTAGTTTGCAAACATCATCCTAGTGTTGAATAAGAATAACAAAGTCAGAATGTGTGTGGGTTATCGAGATCTGAATAAGGCATGCCCTAAGGATGACGTTTCACTACCCCACATAGACCTCCTGGTCGATACACTAGCCGGTTCAAAGATGGTTTCCTTAACTAATCTGGCCACGGGGCACAATTAGATCCGAGTTCACCCTCCAGACATGGGGAAAACAACATTCATCATAGAATGGGTACCTACTGCTACAAAGTAATGCCACTTGGATTAAAGAACACTAAATCCACCTATCAAAGAATGGCTACTACTATTTTCCATGACTTAACGCACAAATAAGTGGAAGTATATGTCGACGACATGGTCATTAAAGGTGCTACCCATGAACTACATCTGCAAGCACTACAAAAGTTCTTCCTTAGACTTTGAAAGTACAATCTATAGCTAAACCCCAACAAATGCATATTTGGGGCCTCATCTGGAGTATTCCTAGGTTACATGGTTAGAAAGAAGGGCATAGAAGTGGATCCAACCAAGTCTAAAGGCATCCTTGACATGCTACCTCTTAAAAATGAAAAAGAGATACGAGGCTTTCTTGTTCGCCTTCAATACATCCGCCGATTCATCCATCAACTAGCCAACATCTATGGTTCGATATTCGACTTAATGAAAAAGAATTCCTAAAAATAATGGACTGAAGAGTGTCAGAAAGCCTTTGAACAGATCAAGAAGTATCTTCTGAGTCTGTGAATTCTATAGCCTCCTAGGCCTGGTCAACCTCTACTACTTTACTTAACTATTACTGAAGAAGCCATAGGGGAAATGCTTACTCAGAAAGCTCTAGATTCACATAAAAAGAATGCCATCTATTACTTGAGTAAGAGAATGCTAACTGATGAACTCAAATACAAGTACATTAAAAAGCTATGCCTGGCTTTAGTATGGGTTTGCCATAAATTGAGGCATTATCTGGGGACATACATCACATATGTCCTCACTGATCAAATTTTACTCAAGTATCTCATAGAAAAGCCTGTCCTAGATAGCAAGATGGCTAGATGGATGGTATTCCTTACAACCTATGACCTCAAGTACATTCAGAGAAAGTCCATCAAAGGAAGTGTCATTGTCGATCAATTGGCTGCTATCCTAACTGACGATCATTGGGAAGAACCCAAATTTCCTGATGAAGACATACTATTCTTACAAAATGAAACATGGAAACTGTACTTTGATGGAGCTACAAACTATAAAGGTTATGGCATTGTCTTGGTGCTCCTTACGCCTACTGGCAAAAGTTTGCCTCTATCAATCAAACTAGATTTTGAGGTAACAATTAATGAAGTCGAATATTAAGCATGTGTGTATGGATTAGAATCAGGCCTCTAGATGGCATAAAAATTTAGAGGTCTATGGTGACTCTAACCTCATTGTCTCACAAGCCTTGGGAAAATGGAAAATCAGAAAGGAGTGACTGGTTTCTTACCATAATCACCTTGAGGAGTTGGCTAACACTTTTGATAACTTGTCATTTCAGTATCTTTCAAGAACTCAGAACAGATTCATTGATGTATTAGCCACTCTTGTATATATGATAGAAATACGTGATGAGTTCATTAGCCATCCTATTTCAATAAGCATCAAGTGGAAACTAAGCTTTC
>CAOJBK015153548.1:0-10346 GCA_948294925.1 Codiaeum variegatum
AGAACAAACAAATTAAATTCAATTTAACAAGAAAAATTCATCAAGAATATGGGGTAAAATAATGTATAATTTACTAGTTATCAAATACTACTAGTCTAAGTACTTATACTGCTAGCCTGAATACGTCTTCTCATGGAGCTGTACCTAGTTCTAGTTCACAACCATTGTCAAACTCGCCATCATTTATTCAAGTCCATCAAATTGATTATTTTGATTGGAGGAGTTCGCTGGGTGGTCAATATAGCAATCAAGGGTAAGAAGATAGGAAATTCATGCCTATTGAGTGCCAATTTTATAGGATCAAGACCCAAGGATACCATGGGAATCAAGACCATGAGCTTATAATTCGTCTCTTACATCGTAATTATGATTATTTTGAATGGCTAATAAATGAGAGTATGCGATTTTAGACTATGCATAATTTAAAATTGAAGTGACAATCTCCACAATTGGATAGGCATAACAAGATCTACTCGGATACTGAGTCCGAGGAAAATGACATGTCTATCGACAATTCTGATGATGATGATGTAGATGATATATCATTGGAGAGGATTGATTGCATATCATTTGCCTTTGGAACTATGGTTTTTCTTTCGTTTCTTTTTATTTTTCCTTTCATTTATTTTCTTTTTATTTGGTACTATTAACTAAATTTTATTTTCTATTTTTATGTTTTCTTTTATATTATGGATGTAAATAACCTTTATACTTTCAAGTTTTTCTTTTTATGCTGATTTGTATATAAAGAAGGATGCATGGCTCATTCTTGGAGCCTATTTGCTTTTTCTTTTTGAGATTGACGGTTTTATTGGCAAGTTTTTCTTTTTCTCTTTCCTTTTTGATTTTAATTTTATTTTTTAAACATTGGAGATAATGTGTATATTAAGTGTTCGTGGTGGGGGGCGCCTAGGTGGGATAAGGGGAAGGAAGATTTTGAAAATTTGACTTATTCTTAATGGTTGATTATAATTTTGGTTTCTTAGTTTGAACTTAAGCAGAAATAAGTTTTGGCTTTAAGGCAATGACTTAAGAATCTAGATTGAGCTGTGTTTTTCTTTGTTGAAAATTTTCAAATTTAGGGGAAGGAAGATTTTGAAAACTTGACTTATGCTTAATGGTTAATTATAATTTTGGTTTCTTAGTTGGAACTTAAGTAAAAATAAATTTTGGCTTTGAGGAAATGACTTAACAATCTAGATTGAGCTGTGTTTTTCTTTGTTGAAAATTTTGAAATTTTGGTTATTCTTTGTGATTAATGTTTAAAGTTTCTTATTTAGTTGATGAATTTTGAGTTTACAACTTAAACGTAGAGAGTTTTATTGATATTATTGCATTATTAAAGTTTAAAATTCTTATTAAAAGTTAGAGCATGTGGATTGGAATGTTGCAAAGCTGAGGTTTTTTATGAAATATCTTTAGTAATCTTAGGGATTTAATGACATCTTTTTGAAATAACTTGCATGGATTGTAAATAAATAAAAAGTTTACACTTAAAAAAAGAGTAAGGAGATTTGAAAATTAATCAATATTCCATTAGTTCCTATTTTTTACAAAGTAAAACAAATTTAAAGGAACTAAAAATAGTGCTAGTAGCTGGCTGATGTAAGTGATAAACTGATTAACTGAGGGTTGGCACCACAAAGTGCTTACCTTCGCATCAAAAGGCTAACGATGAAATTAGTTAAGTCATGCTCCTTGATGTGAATGAAAAAGTTAAAAAAAAAAAAGAAAAAGGGGCACATACTTAATGTCTAAATTTGCACGATATGTGTATTATTTTCAAAAGGATTGAGTTGATTCATAAGCATGAAAATCTTAACTAGCCTGATTTTAGCTTTGTTACATGAATAAAAGTTTTGCTCGATCATTAAGCTTAAATTTAAATAATTGGTTATGCTATAATGTCAATAAAATTGTTGAAATTGAGTTATAGGTTTAAAATTTGCTTAACTAAATATGAAAATTTTGACATTAACCTGATTGAATAATTAATTGAGAAGATTTGAAACTACTTTTTCATAGTTTGATTTAGGAAAATTTAAATTTTCAATTCATTATCATTGCTCTATGTTTGCTTGAGGAAAAGCAAACCTAAAGAGTGTGTGTGTGTGTGGGTGGGGGAGGGGGGGTAGGATTATGCATAGTTTTCTATATTTTCCTTCAATATTTAAGTATATTTTCAACCAAAAATTGTGTTTAATGTGTTTCTTGAGTATCTTTTTGAGAAAGTTAGGAATTAGTGTAAAAATAGAGTAATTCGATTGAAAGATGGAGTTCCTGAGTTAACAAATTTTAAAGAAACAATTTTTGGAGGCTTTTGGAGGATTTTATTTTGGCACGGGTTGTGCCAATCGATTTCTAGGCCATGCTGCTCATTGGATGAAGAAAATAAAAATTTTATATCCCACATGGGGCCATGAAGAAGCCGCACAGGGTTGTGCGCCTTACTGGATTAACAACATCTTTCCTATACGAGAAACAGAAATCCACACGGGGTAGAAAGCTTGACACACAGGCTCATGTGAGATAATTTTGGGGTCATACGGACCTTATGCAACAGTATAAAAGAAGGTTTTTTTTTTATAAGGATAACATCCTAAACATTCACAATCGTTCTAGGTTATCTAATTTAACTCAGAGTTCTTCCACATTAGTTTCTAAATATCTTTCTTGACAGTGAATTAGGTTTATAGAGGATTAAGATTAACTTTGAGGGTTGTTTCCATTGATTTTCATTAGTTTTCTAGCAATTTAGTTTGTGTTAAAGATTGAAGTTGAATTTCTCCAAGGAGATTGGGATTTTCTGCACTTTAATTGAGGTTTATTTGCTTGACTTAATTGCTTTAATTCTTTTAGGCAATCTTTGTTTTAAAAATTAAGCATGATTTCTCTTAGAATTATTAATAATTTGTTGAGACAAAAATCAATCATGAACTAAATTCTCTATTGTCTAGAGATTGAAGCATGAAGTAGTCTTGATATGATTAATTGTTAATTCTTCAATTAGATCTAACTCGTGCTTGATTGAATTGAATAATTCTAATAACTGATTGCTTGATCACCAATTAGTTAAATTAAGGTTTAGGTGGTGGAGCGAGAGTGAAAATCTATGCCTGGAACTATTCAATTGAGATTCTAAAATGAATTAGGAATATAAGTTTTAGTCTTAATTCCTTTAATTGATTCATTTTTTTTAGATTACTTCTATGAATGCGATAGTAAGTAGAATAAGTTCTAATTGAAGTATTCCATTAAACATTGGATAGTTAACTTAATTAATTGAACCAGTTGCTTAATTTCATAAAGGATAGACTATGGATTGTCAATTTCTCTAGACTCATTCATATCATTGCATATTCATATTCATCATTTTATTGTTTTTTTTTCTTTATTTTCTTTTAAAATTAAAATCAAAATTCTTTTTACTGTTAATTGCACTTTAAGAAATAAATTAATAAAGCTGAACCCTTGTAAATTCCTTAGGAGATATGACCTTGTTTCTCATCACGTACTATAATAGCCCTTATACTTGTGATTACTTGTTAGTATATTTTGAAACAAACACTTAGCTACCAAAGTTATCAAATAGGGATATTGGTGGCCCATCATGAAAGAAGATGCAAAGAAGTTGGTCATAACTTGCTAATCCTGCCAAAGGTTTGACAATTTGAAGAGAGTCCCTGCAGCAGACCAGATGCCTATCCATAGTCCATGGCCCTTCACAAAATCAGGTATGGACACAATGGGACCCTTTTCCCGTGGAAAGTGAATAACATAAGTTCCTCTTATTATCAGTTGAATACTTCACCAAATGGGTGGAAGCAGAGGCCTTGGTGAGCATCAGTGCAGAAAATGTGATCAAATTCCTATGGAAAAATATCATATGGAAATTTGGTAACCCTTACCAATTTGTAAGTGACAATGGAAAGAAATTTAATAATGCCAAAATGAAAGAATTTTTCTCTAGATTAAACATAAAATACTACTTCTCTTTAGTGTCCAATCTATAGAGAAATAGATAAGCTAAAGTCACTAACAAAACCATCTTATAGGGATTGAAAAGGAGGCTAGAAGGCTATGATAGGAATTGGATAGAAGAACTTTACCATGTCTTTATGAGCACATCAGACAATACTGAAAGAACCTATTGGGGAACCTTCAGCCTGACATATGGCATTGAGGCGGTAATTCTAGCGGATAATGTTGCCTAGTGGACGAGTAAATTTTTTTTAATGAAGCCAACAATGATGTACTTAGAAGAATTGACCTAGACCTTATAGAAGAAATTAGAGATCAAATCCTGATGAGGCAAGCTATTTATAAGAATAAGGCTGCCATGAATTTTAACAGGAAGGTTAGATTTAGAGTGTTTGAGAAAGGAGACCTTATCATGAGAAGTCTTGAGGCCACATAAAAGAGGGAAGGCACTGGAAAGCTAGCTCCAAGTAGGGAAGGGCTGAAAAAAGTCATAGAGCCAGCATTATATAAACTTGTAACAATGAATGGTGAAGACATCCCATACACTTGGAATTTTCAACACCTCAAAATGTACTATCAATAAAAGAATTTAATAAGAAAAGTTACCTCTTTATTCCCTTATAGATAAAGTGTCCAATAATAATAAAAAAAAAACTCTTGTCAAGGTAAGGTCCCTTCCTAAGGAGGAGGGTCAAATCTCTATTAAGGCAAGGTCCCTCCCTAATGAGTTTGGTCAAATTCTCACTAAGGAAAGGTCCCTCCCAAAGATGAGGTTGAATCCTAGCCAAGGTAAGGTCTCTCCCTAATGAGAAAGGTCAAATCCTTACCAAGATAAGGTCCCTCCCCAAGGAGGAGGGTCAAACCCTTGCCACAAGGCAAGGTCCCTCTCTAAGGAGGAGGGCTAGAACCATTTCTACAAATAACTTAGATTATAACAACTAAGTAGCAATTGTAAGGAAAAGCTGAAATGATAAGCAGACTTGAGAACAAATAATTTTCATAAGTACGGAGAAAATATTATGGGTCTGCTATGCAGATTCTCCCTACAACTATTTTTAAAAAATAATATAAAACATAAATACAACTTTTTCTAGGGAACCCTAAGAAGATCTCCCTCTGGTCGATGCTCCTCCTTTGATTGCTCCACTCTCTACCTCATCCTCTAACTCACCCTCATTAGAGGTATGCCCTTGGGGTATAGGAGGATCCCCTTTCTTTGAATGGAAGCTTGCTGGATAAAGAGCCATCTTCTCCATATATTTTATGAGACTCAACGCATTGCTAGTGGGAGTGGGATCCATGAGCTTCAAATTTTGATCCAGCCTAGGGAAGTAGGGATGATTGGTATCCAGGGGCTAGACTCTCAAGCAAAACCGCTACTTTCTAAACCATGAAAACTCTAGGAAATGTTGTAAGAAACTATAACTATCAAATTGAAGTAGCTGAGCCTAGTCCATTGTATGCTTGAGTGTACCAAGGGAAAAAGAATATTCCTGCAAGAGCCTTTGCTTCCTCTATTAGGTTTTCTCTAGCTTCCCATCTAGTTGAGAAGATCACTCTTGTTCGGCCATCAAAGCATCTTGCAATTTTTTGTTAGACTAAAAATTGACTTCACCTCCTTCCTCAGTTTTTCTAGCTCTTCCCTAGCCCTATGGAATTTTTTTCTGGCCTTGCGAGCTTCTTATTCTACAGCTTCTATCTGGGCCTTACAGTCAAAGCCTCTTTATTTGCTTAAATAGCCTCTACTGGAGACTTGTTGGCTCTCAACAGAAGAACTACCTGATATCTTCGTAAATCCCAAATAGGGCTAAGCTGACTGAAACTCGTACCCGAGTAGAGTTTTGCTTATTCTCTATAGCTTCTTAGGCACTGGAAATAACCTAAGATAATGAAAGAAAAATTAAGGATTAGCCAAAATACACATTTACATACACAATGAAAGGAAGAGGAAAAAGAAGTAAGGAGTTTACCCTAAGTGCTAAACCTAATATAGCTAAAGAAGAGAGGATGGAAACTTGATGACCCTCCAAAGACAGAAAGGATCCTAAGGAGGAGGAGCAAGAAGCATCAATGGGACATCAGTGGAAGGATGATAGGGAAGGAAAAAGATACGCATGTTTGGTTGAGCAGAAGCTAGAGGAGTTATAGTACTAGTTGAAACCGAAGCCTCGAGGCCCGTTCCCCTAGGCACCTACTTAGTCCCCTAAACTACCAGAAGAACTTCCCCAATAATCTCTTCTTTTGGCAAAGAAACTTGTTCGATCCCACTCTCCTTCTAAACCCCCAAAGGACTTAATTCCTTAAAACAGTCCACATCAAAGGGGGAGGAGCCAGAGCCTCAATCATTACTCTAAAAGAGATTTCATTTAAGGCAACTATACTAGAAGAAGGGCCTTAGAAAGAGCACCCTTTAGAGGGACATGAAGACTTTGGCTAAAACCCAACATCTTGTTAAACTCCACCAAGGAACGTTAAGGAGTAAAGATGGAGCCAGGTCCATGGATATAGGAGCTGGAATGGGAGCCATGAAGGCCAGAGCATAAGCCCTATAGTGGTAACTGGAGTAGTAGTAGCAACAAGCTTAGAAGCCTCCTGGGAGGAAATATTAGCAATGCTTGCAATTGGCTGCACAACAACAGAGGGGAGCACAATAACATGGGTAATAACCTAAGCTTCAGAATCTCCTATAAAAAAAAAGAACGAGAGTTATTCGAAGAATAACACTATGAAAAAATATCAAAACAAAAGAAGAAATGTACAAGCTAGAAACCAAAGACAAGAATGAAGGGAAAATTTTTTACCCTCCTGACTTTAGGATGGACCACCTTTAAAGGTTTCAGCATTCCGAACTCCGAAAGAGGAGGAAGCCGAGAAAAAGGACCAAAGGTTCAAGAAACATACTTATTAGAATCTGAATCATTATAAATTGAAAGGGAGGAAGAAGTACCTAGGTTGAAATAGAACATCCACTCACTAGTTAGAGGATCTCTCTACATTTTACAATGAGGAGGATCTTGTTGGCTAATTGGAGGTGGAGAAGGAAAGCAAACAACATCTTAATTATTCTTGGACTTGAATGAAGGAGGAAAAGTATGTAGACATACTTTTGAATAAGTCCTCATTAGCCCAGCAACATGAACCTCATATTTCTATTTGTCAAGGCAATGAACAACCCCTTTCCGCAAAATATCCAATAGGGATTGGAACTATATCTAGTTGTCAATTGTTCCCTCTAACGAGGATAAGGTTGAAGCCCTATATAACTTCTAATCCATACCTCAAACCTATGATTCACTACCTATCATCTTCAAACCTCCTAGCCTCAGCAAATCCAAAGGCTAAGTTATTGCTAGTGAAATCAATAGCTGTAGATGAACTAGCCTTATCAGTAGGGGGAAATTTGGTAGCTGGATGCCCAAAAGAAGACAAAGGTCTGATAGAGAGGCTGGGAGCAGCAGCAGCTAAGCCAATAGAGGCAGGAATAGGGACACCCTAGCTGGAGGTCACTATTTGAGCAAGAGTGGACGTTGCTTGAGTAAGGGTCTGTGGGATTAGCTCTGGAGTGGAATCAAGGGCTTGAATACCCACCCTCTTCACATAAAAATATTCTACCTCAACACCTTCCTCGTTATTGATGAAAGAGTATAAGGCATTGTTCAAATTGTGATAGCGCATAGAGTGGTGAATTTCTTCATAGGTCTATAGCCAAAGCCAACCTATGGAAAAATCCTAGATCATGATGGGGATCTCCATCCAGATTGGGGCTACCTAATGGTGGCAGGTAGGGATATTCAAAAAATAACCAATTTGACTGATACAACCTAATCTAATAGAGTCAAGCTAAAAAAAATTATATTATATGTTTCATCCCTTAGTTTGGTTTGGATTAATAGTATTTTTAAGAAAAATTAATTTTTCATATGACATGAAAAATGCTTAAGATTTTGTTTTGTCAAATTATTTAGTCATCTTGTCCAATTTTAAAGATATTTGAGAGTATTATATATATATATATATATATATATATATATGATGGACTTTTATGATGAATGATTGCACTCAGACATCCCAGAGCAACCTTTTCATCTCCTGAAATATCATACTTTATTAATGAAAAAAAAATGTTCCAAAAAGATACAACCTCAAGAGGCTAGATTAACAAAACTAAAACCCCACAAGTAATTACAATATAACAAAGTCAAGCTTTCTTACTTGCAAAAATCATCATAGAATAGCTGACTATAAAAAGGAGGGAATGAGTGCCACCAATTTGCTTCCTGATTAATCCTTCCATAAGCTACTAGAGCATCAGCTATTTTATTTCCTTCTCTGTATGTGTGAGAAGCCACTACCTGCATCGAAGCCAATTGTGATAGCCACGTTGTCCATTTGGCTTTTAAATGCCAAGGAACTAAGATTGATTTAGATTTAAATAATGAGACCACATATGTGGAATCACTTTCTTGCCATAACTTATGCCAACCATGAGTAAAAGCCACATCAATTGCATACATTGCTGCTCTTAATTCAGCCATTTATGCAACATCTGAACCCGAACTAATGGCAAAGCAACTAAGAGAATAGCCTCTCATGTTACAGAAAATACCTCCTAAACCCAAAAGAAGATCAGAATAGGACCCATCTATATTCACCTCGATCTAACCTTGCAGGGGGGGGGGAGGGGTTGACAAATCACCAAAACATTTACAGGAGCTCTCGCTGGCCTACCTGGAATATTAAGAGAGATAAAACAAAATGCAAATCCAAGCAAGAATTATACATAGTACCAAGTTTAATAGAATATACCTCCTTCATAATTTCCATAGCCTTTTTTGAGTTATCTGAATGTTTGGTTGCATATCGTAAAAACAACATCATTTCTCACCTTCTATAAGAACCATACTGAACCAACCACAGATGCCCTCCAAATACTCAAAAGCTATGAACTAAAATGATAGTTGAGGGTTCTAGAAAGGAAATTGAAATGGTATCCATCTAGTGTAAAACTTTTTCCAAAAAAATGAAACAAGCTAAGCCACACCGTTTAAGCAAAAGGACACAACAATAGTGAGTGAACTGTTGTCTCACAATTGCTGCCACATAATCAGCATAAGGAGGAGAAGCTAAAACCTTTCACCGATGATGCATCCTCTATTTGCAGCTTACCCAACAAAATTTTTCAACACACTCAGGATCTTGCAGGAGGGATACTACGAGCCCAGATTCGCTTGAACACATTTTGGGGCTATTTACATGTACGGCTTAAATGATAAAACCGCCGGAAAGAATGTTAGCATCAGTAGCCTCACACTAGAAACATTCATCTCACCCACTAGCCAAAGGTTCAACCACTACTACTACATCTACAATAATAGGAAAGGCAACTTGTAAATGCCAAGGTATACACTAACCATCTGAGGATAAAAAATCAGCTACCCCATGTTTTAAGTTCTTGTAATCAAAACAAATGACTTCCACAATAGAAAGTACTATCCATTTATCAAACCAGAAATTCAGCTAGCTATCCATACCAATCAACCAATGGTGCTGGTTCCAAAGAGTGCTATAGTATGATTTCATAGACTTCCAAATTAAAGATATAAAGAAAGAGTGTTTAGGCCGGACATAAGAGTTGAAGTAGAAAAATCAAAAAAACTAAAGAGAATAAGAAGTCCTTGATAGCAACCACCAAGCAAGTCTAGACAACATAGCTTCATTAAGCTTTCGAAGGTCCTTCATACCAATACCACCTTTCGAGAAAGGCAAGCAATATCTTGAAAGGGGAACCAAAATAATCTTCCTTTGCACTATAGAACTGGTCCGAAGAAAATTATGAATATGCTTCTCAACATATTTAATTAGTCTAACAGGCCATAAGTTTACTCTAAATGAATGAATAAGAGAACTAGTGATCACTGAATTGATTAGACCCAGCCTGCCAGCTTGTGAAAGGGAGTCAACTTTCCATTTGGAAAACCAGGCAAGGACTTTATCTACTAAAGATTGTAGCCAAATTCTTCAAGGGGCTCCTGTAAAAAGAGGCACTCTAAGGTAGTTAAAAGGTAAGAGACCATGTTTCATGCTTGAAATATTCTTTATTGTGGTACATCTATTGGCGAGATGTGCTTTCCAAAGAAAATATGAGATTTCTCCCAATTCACACATTAACGCGAAAGACATTTATAATAAACAAAAAGCTGAGAAATTTCCTTAAGATTAGTCAAAGATGCCCTGTAAAATATGAGAATGTCATCAACAAACAATAAGTGTGAAGAAAATTGAACACCCACGGGGGGGGGGGGGGGGGGGGGGGGGGGGGGGGGGGGGGGGGGGGGGGGGGGGGGGGGGGGGGGGGGGGGGGGGGG
>CAOJBK015153987.1:0-14988 GCA_948294925.1 Codiaeum variegatum
TCTTCATGCTCCTGCTAGGCACCTTCATAGGTTAAACCTTTCTCTTGCTCTTGCATCTCCACTTCTCATGTGTACATTCATATCCTTGGCATACTAAGGAAAGATTACAAAGTAAGATAGTTGACAGACTAAGTGAATTGATAAAACCTAAACTAATAATTAACTCTTAATTACAAACCATTGATATAATAAAAAAAATTACATGTCCACAAAGACCATTTATAATGGCTTAAGTCCATGACCAACCATACATGCCAAATCAACACAATACATAAACATATAACTCTTATACATTAGGTATGTGTTGAGGAACTTCAACCTTTTAGAACTCTTCCAAACTTTGAATATCTAGTATTCATGATCTTAACAACCTAAAATCATATTTAAAGTCCATTTATTTTCATTAGAAACATTGCTTGAAGGCTTAGAATAAATCCCAAACTCTTTTTGACTTAATCATTAGGCAGCTTAGTCTCACGGGCCATGACATAGATCGTGAGAGTCAAACTTGTCATACAGGTTGTGTTAATGTGACACAATCCATGAGAAGCTACTATCCTCACTTTCCCAATGATAAACTTTCTCACGGGCTGTGACGCAGATTGTGAGAGGCTACTAAGCCATGTGATACCATTTCACACGGTTTGTCTAATAGGCTATGAGCAGACCGTGACATATGAATTTTCAGCATTTTTCAGAAAATTTATCTCCAATAAAAACAACAACATAACCATGGTTTTATACAACTAATTTGGTGGCTCTGATACCACTTAAGGGAAAGTTATCGAGTCACACAACTGAAGCAAAAAATAAAAAAAACTTTGATTTTCATTTTGAAAACTTTTGAAAACATTATTCCTTTGTTAAAACTCTTTTAATAAATTAGGTTTAGTTATTTATCAAACTCTTTGAAAATGCCTAAACATAGAATGTAGACCATAACCCAATCAAGGATACTCATACCAATTACTATGCAAAACACAATGTTAAGAAAGAAAGGTTTAGAAGTATGAAATAGCTCAACTCTCTCCTTTGTTTAGCTCCCCAAGTGTGAAGCTTCTAGATTGAGACATATTGAAGCCTTCCCAAAGCTTGATCTCCTTTCCTCTTGAAGAAGCTAGAACCTTCTCTCTTTAGTTGTCCAAACTTTTGGTTCTTGCTCCTTTACTTGAGAACTTGAGATTAGGGGATTGGTTTTGGACTTGAAAAGCTCCATACTTCTTTCTTAAAGGGAATAGAAGATGAGTTTGTAGTTGAAGAACTATTCTTTAAAAATAAACTCCCTCTCTCTATTTAGTGTGTCTTTTAAGCTTTCTCTCTCTAACTCTTAGAGACTTTCTCTCTCTAACTCTTATAGAAATCTCAAGGAAAAAATTATAAATAGTTCCTCTCCTCACTTGTGTTAGGAAAAATTAGATAACCAACCATTACATATACCTATGCTTCTTCTTACCCTTTCCTTAAAATAAGGAGAAGAATGGGAACCTTGTCTAACTAACTCTTTGACTATTTGACTAGTCAATTAGTAAGCTAGATTAAGTTTGTAGTTAGTAGGAATCTTTCTAATATTTGATTAACCACATATAATATGGATTAGGCTAACATCTCATGTTAATGCCAAACATCATATCCTTAACATTGCATGGACCTCTCAATCATAATTACCATGAACTCGAATCCCTTCATTATGGATTCACGATATTAGCTAGGGTCATGGAATAGTCAAATCCTATATGCCAGATCATATGACCTCTCTCTGGTTCTAGTTCTCAATAAACCCAATTCCTACTAGAAACTATTTTTAGTGAATCTTAACTACTTTGGCCAAGGATTTAAGGATTAAGAATAACTAGAAGTCATAGGATTCCTTCATTGTTTATCTAAGTTAATGAATCCTTTCATGGAGATCATTTACCTCAATATATCATTGATTATGGCCATCACATGCCATATACGTACACTTGTTTAGCATTAGTATGTAAGTAGTAACAAACCATAGCCACCAATATACTAGATAACATGCCATCTCAAGTCTGAAGATTATATGCATAATTATGATCTAGATGATAAGATATTGACTAGTGGATAAAATTCATGTATTTATCATCTAGCATTACTATTCAACTTACTCATCACATGAGTATGTCCATATGTTGTCACGACATCACATATCTGTAGCATGAGACCCACTACCCCCATACCAATAAGTATCTCATAATTATCATGGATGACAACAGACGTTATGGTCTTCTAGATTAATGACATTCCAACCAATAATCCTCTAACCATGAACATACTTTAAAGTCTATGGAAAAAAGAATCTATCACTCATATTCTCAAACTCTTTGAGAATAGATTCTCTTATGTAAGACTTATGGAACATATATACATATAACATTAAAATGAATAATTCATTAAACAATATATATATATATATATATATGATTGCTATTATGGGATTATGATTATGAATATATACAATGTACCAAGCTTTAGGGCATACATCCCTAATAGTACTAAAAAAAAGGAGACTTTAAAGGTGAAGGGCTGTGGAAAGGAGGGAGATAGAAGAATAAAATCAAGGCCAAGTGATGCATCACGATACCCTTGGAAAAAAATCAAAATTTAACAGAAAGGCCCTTAAGGATCCCTATCTCAAGAAAGATGAATAAATGAAAAGCTCTATTTATGAGGCAAACCTTGATGAACCTTTAGAGACTGAAGAGGATATGGAGATTGATGGAGAACCTCTACCCTTTAGATGTGCAACCACTTTGGTTATGCTTCCTCAGAAGTTTATGATGTAAGATACTGAGGAAGTGGTGTTCCATGAAACTTGGGGGGAAAATCTCTCAAAATCATCACGTGAGCATCTAAGTGGTGTGATGATTCAAGCCACTTGACCAGATCAATCTAAAAGAGTCATTCTTGGGAAGCCTTTTGTGGAGATGACTAAACACATAAAGCCTATGTACGTCAAGGCTCACTTAAATAATAAACCATTCTCCAGGAACCTTATGGATAATGGTTCATTTGTTAATGTTATTACTCTTTGGATTTTGAGTTCTCTTGGAAATAATAAGGAAGATTTAATCTCTAAAGACATTACTATTTCAGTTTTTATAGGTGAGGTTACTGGTGTTGCTAGAGTTTCGCCAATGTAAATCACTTACAACATTCTTTGTTATGGAAACTAAGGTTAATTACAATGCTTTGATTAGGAGATATTGGAATCATGCTAATTGGTGTGTGCCATCCTCCTTACATTAATTTCTACTGTTTTAGATGGATAATAACGTTGAAGTGATTTGGGCCGACAACAAGCCATTTATAACATCTGCTAATAATTTATAGGTCAAGTTCTATAATGTGGACTTAGGACCTCTAAAATTTTCTAGGAAAAAAAGGAGTGGAGATCATAAAAATACTTATTTTTCAAGAAAGAGATGGAGAAGCAAGTCCAAGACCATTCATATATGATTTATAAAGAGAAATCTATTATGCCTTACTCTAAATGTCTAATGGATGGTCCTATAATTGAAGAAATTGATGATTAGTCACACTAAAAAGGAGTTGGAAATAGCTACATTTGCCATTCATAAGCTTCTGATGTAGCACACTGTGAATAAAATTACTGAGGAAGATCTGGAAGTGTGTGGTGTAGAGATCATTGATGAAGAAGAGTTTGCTGGGGATTTTGTAGAATTACAGCTTGAAGATATTATGGAAGCTCTACCAAGCCTTCAAGATAATTAAAGTGAAGTTTAAGATCCTTTGGAAGAAGTAAATCTTGGCACTCCCTAAGAGCCAAGAATTACATATGTTAGTGCTTTGTTAAAAGAAAATATAAAAAAAGAGTTGATTTTACTGTTAAAAGAATATAAAGATTATTTTGTATGGGATTACACTGAGATGCCTATTTATCTAGAGAGGTAGTAGAGCACCACCTCCTTATCAAGCCTGAATTTTGCCCTTCCCAGTAACCTTTAAGGAGAATGTCTAAGGAGGTGGAATTGAAAGTTAAGAAAGAAATTGAAAAATTGCTTATGACTGGCTTCATCATGCCAACTAACTATACCGAATGGCTTTCTAATATAGTCCCTACTATGAAAAAGAATGGTAAGCTTAGAGTATGTATAGACTTTAGGGACTTAAATTTGGCTACTCCTAAAGATATTTATGTTATGCCTATTGCTGACATGTTAATTAATGTTGCCTCCATAAAAAAGCTTTCATCATTCATGGATGGTTTTTCAGGTTATAACCAAATTTTCATTGGAAAAGAGGATGGTTCTAAGTTTGCCTTCAGATATCTTAGAGCGGTTGGGACTTTTGAATGGATGGCTAAGCCTTTCGGCTTGAAAATGATGGTGTAACATACCAACGGGCCATGAATGCCATTTTTATGACATGATCATCCATCACATGGAAATTTACATTGATGATATTATGGTAAAATCTAAAAAATCATATGATCATGTGCTCCACTTGAGAAAAAGTTTCGAAAAAATAAGGTTTTACCATTTAAAACTTATTCTTTAAAGTGTGCCTTTGGTGTACAGGCTGTAAATTTCCTGGCATTTCTCGTGCTTCAGCATGGGTTGAGATTGACAAGAATAAAGCAAAGGCAGTGCTTAAAGCAAAACCGCCTTAGATAAAAAGGGAGTTGTAGAATTTTCTAGGGCAAGTCAACAACCTGAGAAGGTTTATTTCTAATCTTGCTGGAAAAATAAAAGAATTTTTTGACTTATTGAAACTAAAATAAGAAAATGAATTTAAATGGGAATTGAGGCACCAAGATACCCTTAATAAAATTAAAGAATATTTTTCAAAACCTCCTATATTGGTTCCTTAAAGGAGGGGGTACCTTTGAAATTTTACATATTTGTTGGTAATGAATATGTTGGTTGCCTTTTAGCTTAAAATAATTCATTGGCCATGAACAGGCCATTTATTATTTGAGTCAAATTTTAACTCCTACTAAGCAAAGATATTCCTCAATTGAAAAGTTATCTTACTTTATACTTTTCATGCACTAAATTGAGGCATTATTTATTGAAACACAGAGTTTAAGTAATCTCATAGATTGGCCTGATGAAGTACATGTTGAACAAACCCATTTTGCTACTAATAAGCTTGATTGAGTTCTCACTAGTCTATCACCCTCAAAATTGGTGAAAGACCAAGCTTTAAAGGATTTCCTTATTGATCAGCCAAAGAAAGATTTAAGGAAAGGGAGCTTCATGTGTGTGGAGTGAATATTCAACCGTGGATCCTCAAGTTTGACGACTCTTTCATAAACAGATTAGTGAGAGTCAGTGTGGTAATTACATCTCCTTTTGGTACAAAAATAGCTTTAAGTTTTACATTAGATTTTAAATGCATTAATAAATAAGCTGAATATGAGGCTTTAATCATAGGCCTTAAGAATCATCAAGACCTTGGTGCCAAAGAATTACTGGTAATTAGTGATTCACAACTTGTAATCAAGTAAGTGTATGGGGAATATTATTGCACCAGTTTATCTTTGGTACCTTTTTTTACTGTTGCCATCTAACTTGTTGATTCTTTTGAAAATATACCTTTTATGCATGTACATAAAAAATCTAATTGGAAAGCTGATGAATTATCTCAGGTTGCATCAGGTTTGAAAATATCAGAGGAATTAATACACAAGTTAATCTTGGTGTAGAAAAAATTACATGCATCCATTCAAGAAAGAGGTATTCAAATCAACTCCTTCAACAGAATTGAATGTGGTGGGTGATTGGCGTGTCACTATCAAGCCATAGCTGGAAAATCCCTCTAAGAAAGTGTCCCTAAAAGTTAGATCCCAAACCATGAATTATGTTTTAGTTGGGGAAGACTTGTACAGAAGAACCTTTAATGGTCTGCTTATGAGATGCCTTTCATTTTCTTATGCAATAGAGACTCTAAAGCAAGTCCATAAAGGTAAAGTTTTCTTAAAAGTTAGATCCCAAGCCATGAATTATGTTTTGGTTGGGGAAGACTTGTATAGAAGAACCTTTGATGGACTGCTTGTGAGATGCCTTTCATTTTCTTAGGCCATGGAGATTCTAAAGCAAGTCTATGAGGGTACTTTTGGGATGCATCAGGCTAGAAGAAAGATGAGATAACTGATTAGGAGGCATGATTACTATTGGCCTTCAAACTTGAAAGATGAAATCACTTATTCCAAGGGATGTCACCAATGCCAAAGGTATAGAATTATTCAACGTGTACCAGCAGATGACATGTATCTAGTGGTGAAAATGTTCACCCCAAAATATACTGACCAAAAGTAATTGTACGTATATAGGCTATCATAGTATAGAATGAGAACCCAAGGTTTTATCTCTCAAAGAACTAGCAATTGGTTACTTATTTGTCTCATAAATTGCAATTAAAATAAAAGAAATTTGGTTTTTTAAAAGTAAACAAGCAATTAAACTAAAGGAAAACAAAGTAAATATTATTAATATACAATGATATGAAGGAATCTGATATCTAACAATCTATAGCCAATCGTCTATGAACTTTCCGCAATCAAGTGAATCAATTATGCCAAACTATCCAATTTTCAATACAATCATTCAATAGAGCTTTTTCTATTAGCAATCGCATTCATAGAAGTAATATGATGAAAACATTCATCAATTATTAAATTTAATTCCAAAACTTATATTTCAAAATTATTTTAGAATCCTAATTGAATGAGTTCTGAGTTTGGATCTCCACTCTCGCTTCATCACCCAAACCCTTAATCAAACTAATTGGTGATTAAGCAATAGTTTATAATCACTTAATCAAGCAAAAGCATGGAACAATCAAACCAATCACTATTTTCATATCATTACTACTTCGTACAAACCTCTAGACAATGGAAAATTTAGCTCAAAATTTGAATAGAACTCAACAAATTAACATTAAAACTTTTGGTAAATATGTTTTATCTCTTAATAAAAGATAACACAATGAGGAATTAAAGTAAAAATTTATGAAAATAAACCTTGAAATAGTTGCATAAATTCTTAATCTCCTTGAAGATTTCAACTCTAATCTTCCTTACAAGCCAAATCAAATGAAAAACCAATGAAATCTATGAAAGTTTTATGAAAATCTAAGGAAAAATAAGTCAAAACACTAAAAACTAGAGAATCTATCTCTAAATCTCCTTATTAGTAAATGATTGATACCCAAAAATATAGTAAAATTGAGTATTTATATTGTTAGACAAATTACGTCCGTACTGTCCAAACACACTTACACGAGCCCATACAAAAGCTTTAGGCCCATATAAACTCTTCTTAATAATCCAATGAGAGGTACGGGAGGAACTTTTGTGTACGACCTAATGCAGGATTGGTATGGCTCTATACGTTCAGCTAAAAATAGCCCAGAGAAGAGTACAACCTATACTTATGTGTACGACCCAATTCCAATCTCGTATGGGCCCATACATGTAGTGATTTCTTGCTCAGTAATCCGTACGATTGGAAGCACTTATGTACAACCATATTATCATTTGGTATGGCCCATACAAGGAACTTAAATTTTGGAACTTTCAAAAATTGCTCCTTCGATTTCTGCTTGTTCAGGAATATCATTTTTAGATCCAACAACTCCATTTTTATATAAATTCATGAATTTTGCTAAAAACCATCCAACAAACCAACTAAATGCAATTTTTGGATAAAAGTCAACTTAAATATAGAAGAAAAATAGTGAAAAATACACCCAGAACAACTCCTACACACTTAAGTCTTTGCTTGTCATTAAGCAAAATAGAAGTTCAATAATGCAATGATAACCAAACTCTCTCAATCAAGTTATATAAAACCAAAATTTCATCAACTACTCAAATAGACCAAAAACTGAATCTCAAACTCAAATCAATTTCAATGATATTATATCATCATAATTTAAGCTAAATAACTGAGCACACTTCTTCAATGAAGCATAGCTAAAATTAGGCAAATATAAATATTCATACTCAGGAACCAACTCAACCTTTTTGAAAACAACACACATGTCATGTAAGTTTTTAATTTTAAGTTCATGCATTGTTTTTTATTTAACTTATTTTTATTATATTCACTTTAAAAAGCCCGAATCAACTGACTACGTCTTTAGAATTTTAACGCGAACGTATAAACTTTGTGGTGCCGACTTATGGTTACTCAGCTAATCACAAATATCAGTCGATGACTAGCACTATTCATAGTTCCTTAGATTTTATTCTTCTTTGCACAAAATAGGAACCAGCAGAATATAAAATTATTTTCAAAGCTCTTTGTATTTTAGTGCAAACATTTATTTACCTACAATTATTTTAAAAAGGTGTCATTAAACTCCTAAGATTACTATAAATGTATTGCCAAAATTTTAACATGCCACATAGAATCACAATGCTAAAAAATTTAACAAAATTTTCAATTTTCAACTATTCCATAATATCAAAGAAACTCTTTACTCATGATTTCTAAATTCAAAATTTAGTCATTAACTAAGAAAATAAAAATAATGACTTATAAGAACAGTTGAATTTGGAAAATTTTTGACAAAAATTCTAACTCAAAAGAAATTGCTAGTTATCAATTCAATGTCAATATTTGTTTTTGCTTGATTCCAATCATATAATCATTGAAGGCATAAAATAAAACAATTAAACACAAGCAATCCCATCATACAACCCCCAACCTCCCCCTCCCCCCCCCCCCCCCCCAAACACACACACACACATACTTATTTCACACATTATTCCTAATGTGTTGAAAAAAAATAAAAAACAAAGAGAATGGAAATAGAAAAACTGACATAAATCGATTGATTCTAACAAAAAGTCTCCAAAGATGAGCCTGATAATATCACTATAGTACCATTCAAAACAAAATCTCACAAAACATAAGGTTATGGTAATATAGTTATCCATAAAAAGAAAAACACACAAAAATAGAAAATAAATCCAAAGTACAGTAGTCTAAAATAAAAGAAGAAAAGAGAAAAGAAAAGAATTGGTCATGAGAGTCCACCATCAATCATGATTGGAGGAGATCTCCTCCATATCTTCACCATCATCACTAGAATCTGACTCCTCGACAACCAAGTTGTCATCCTCAGACTCAAAGTACGAATAGATCTTGTATCATTGTGTTGACTTGGGCGGTGGTTGAGGTGGAGTGTAATTCTTCTTACTCCAATAAATAATTAATGAATTATTGATCTACTCTAAATAGTCTTAGTTCCTTCTTATTAGCTTAATCATCAGTTCTTAATTTTGGGTCATGTGGTACTCATTACTTTCTACACGACATAACTGACGCTCCGGAGGAGTTGACTTTCGCTCAATCTCTCCTTGATCTCGATAATTGCCATTGAGTAAGCACCACTAATCTATAAAGTCAAACACATGACCACCCACAAATGAGGGAGGATTCGGCGATGGAGCCGATGAAGAAGGTCTAACTGCAATGGAAGGTGGAGGCACTGTGGATGATGAGGGAGCATCAGAAGATGCGAGCATAAAAGGTTGAGGTGGGATCTTAGCTATAAAATCATAAACAAAAGTCGGTAGAGGTGGTAGCTTAGGAAAAACATAGTAATGGCCCAAATTTTAAACCCATTCAACATCAAGAAATGCTATCTAACCATCAAGAGTCATCGCTGGAATGCCATAAAAAAAACTCCAACTAGTGAGCCAAGTGTGAAATGTATGCCCCTTCGACTAAGTGCCCATCATTCTTTCTTGCTTGCTCCTTGTAAAGCTTGAGAAGTAAATAACTCACATTCACTCGAAGTCTTTCCCTCAACCATCCCAAGATGAACCAATCAGTAGATTGCACAGTTTTAGTGTTTTGGTGTCAAACAGTGATAGTACCCACCAAAATGTGGTGCATCACCCCTACACTAAATTCCTTATAGCATGTCATTTTGGGCCTACTCGATACATACCCTCCCCTATTAGTTGTGTATCTATTCCAAAGTGTGTCCATTTAATCATTGGAAGCCCAATCAGTCAATGCTTGGCGATAATCTAGAGAATTTATTTTTACTTCGGTGTAAAGCCCAAAATGCTTACCAAAGTCATCGATGCTCATATGGAATAGGGTACCGTTCTGCTTAAAATCTACCCACTTATTTCAGTTGTACTACTTCCCCTCGTAATTGAAAGTACAATAAAATTCACGGGTGATCTCATTATTTACCATCTCAGTAATTCTAAAAAGATTCCATCACTCTCATTGCTCCATAAATTACCTTAACTCTTTAGGTAGAACCATAGAGGCTTGTCCAATCTACAACCCAATGAGGCATGAAGGGTTTGTTTCCTGAATCCACAAAATGCTTTTGTTCTATATGGTTGTGGAATCTTAGAAACAGGTGATTAGCTCTAAAAGCCCCTTTGATATGTGATGGGGTCGAATAGAAAGTGGATTCACCATCCTCACCCTCTTCTTTCCTTTCCCTTTTCCCTTAGATTGAACCTTAGCTTTACCCTTGCTTTTATCCATCTGCAAAATAGATAAAATGAACCACACCAAGAAAAACCAATGCCTAATACAATCAAAGGTTAGTCCAACAACACAATGTCCAAATAATTAACAAAATAGGTTAACCAAAATCAAATACCAAGTGTTAGTACCCAATTCCTTAAAATAATACTATTACAATGAATAAAACATTCAAGTTGTGCAAAAAAATTTCTTTGGGGCTTTTTATCCAACACGTGGTGCACGCAAAGTTTGAACATTGGTTGGGAAATAATTTCAAGTACCTAATTCTCCATTATCATAAAATAACCAACAAACACCAAACCCTAATTATCAATTTCTACTCGAGAATCAAGCTCTAAACTACAATTCCTAACCTCGGGTTCCTATGCAATTGAAGTATAAATCAAATGAAATTTTCCTAAGTTTCTAATTTCAATTAGTTTAGGGGATTTATATGCTAGTCAATTAATCAATATTATCAAATTATATCCCTCCCCCAAACAAATTCATTCAAAATGACACAATGGAATTGTAAAATAAAGTAAATGGATAACTTATTGTATATAACAAATATTTGATGTGTATGTGTGTGTATGATGTTGATGATGCTCAATCTAAAGATCAAAATAAAGAATCAGAGTGATTTTTGTGAGTAGTGTAGGGTTAGGCAGGGTTAGAGAAATTTGAATGTGTTTCTATGGTAGTGTGCATGCGTGTATGTGTGTGTTATGGTGTGAAATTGTGTTTCTTAAATTACTATGAATTTTGAATTAAACATGATATATATGGGTTACACTTGGTCATATGGTTTTGTACATACCTCTTAGCCCCGTACCAAATTGTTAAAAATAACAAGTATAACGTACGAGCATTGGGTGTAGCTGTACGACCCTGCATTTTACCTCATACCAAATGGACAAAATTTGAGAATTTGAAATAGTAAGGCGTACAAGGATAACTCTTTTGGTCTGGGTCTGTACACATCAATTTTACCCATACGTGCTTACATTTTTAACACAGTAATATGTATGGCTTGGGGTCCAATTTTTACTGCCCTTTACAACCCTAATTGACCCGTACATTTCTCTAGACTAACCCAAACAGATATGCACGGGTCGCACACAATAAAAACTCACTTACCCAAGGTTATGCCCTATAATTGAACATTTTTTGTCCAAAAACACCTGTAAAATCACACATAAAACATACCATGTGCATTATCTCATAACAAAAAAGATTAAAAACATAAAAAGAAAATAAAAGAAACATGAAAAACAAACTAAATGGTGGGTTTCCTCCCACCCAACGCTTTTTTAACATCGTTTTAGCTAGGCGTTGTGGAAGAACTCAAGGATCTTAAAGCAAAATTCTTTCAATCTCCTTGAACTCTTCCAAAACTTCATAATATTGCTTAACCCTATACTCATTCACATTAAAAATTTCATTTGTTATAGGGTTAAGCAATTTAACTACTCATGAAGGAAAGACATGAGTTATTTAAAATGGACCGCTCCTACGTGACTTAAGTTTTCTAGGGAATTAATTAACATGGGAGTTAAAGAGTAAGACTTTCATACCTGTTTTAAAATGCTTTCAAACAATTTTTATATCATAGATAGCCCTTGTAGCCCTTGCATATCCACAAACTCTCCTATGCCTCTTTTTGAAGCTCATCCAACTCCGAGATTTGTAGCATCCTTTTCTCCTTGGCCTTGTCCATGTCCAAATTTAGGGCCTTGATTGCTTAATAAGCCTTATGTTCTAACTCAATCAGTAATACACACTTTGCCAAATACCAACCTAAATGGACTCATGCCAATTGAAGTTTTGAATGCCGTCCTGTATATCCATAAATTCTCATTAAGGCGATGTGCCCAATCCTTCCTCGAGGAATTCACCATCTTCTCCAAAATTCCTTTTAATTACTTGTTGGATGTCTCAACTTGTCGCGATGTCTATGGATGATAGGGAGTAATCACTTTATGCTTGACACTATGTTTTTTCATTATCTTCTTAAAAACTCTGTTTCAAAAGTGGCTCCTTCTATCACTAATGATGACTCATGGCATGCCATACCTGCTCAAAGTATGGTCTTTCACAAAATTCACCACCACACTACTTTCATTAGAATGGGTAGAAATTGCTTCTACCCATTTCAAAACATAATCAACACCAATTAATATATATTGAAAACAGTCCCATGAAATCAATGCCCTAAACATAAAAAAATTCAATAATAAAAAAAATTAGTCAAAGGTATCGCATTCCTCCTACCAATGTTGCCTACTCTTTGGCATTGATCACATTGCTTGCAATAAGCATGTGCATCTTTGAAAAGAGTAGGCCAATACAACCTACTTTTGAGGACTTTTTCAGCCGTTTTCTTTCCTCCAAAGCGTCCACCATATTGTAAATCATGGAAAATGCTCCTCCTTAGGAACACACCTATGGATTATTTCATCTTTAAAATTCCTAAACAAATAAGGCTTATCCAAAAATAAAATTTACAAACATGAAGTAATTATTTCCTTTCTTGAAATGATAAGTCAATACATAAGATACCACATGCAAGACAATTAGCAATATCAGTAAACCACAAGGTTTGTGATATTGCAAACAGTTGTTCAATAGGAAATACCTTTAAATCTTTAGTAGTGTTACTCAATGCAAGATCATTTTCATATGATAGGGGAAACCTAGGTAAGTGATTAGCAACTATATTCTCACTCCCCTTTTTATCATGAATTTCATAATCAAATTCTTGAAAGAGTAACAATCACCGGATAAGACATGTTTTAGCATGTTGTTTAGTTAAAAGATACTTAAGGGTAGAATGATCAATATGCGCTATAACCTTAAAGCCAACAAAATATGCCCTAAATTTGTCTAATGAAAAACAATAGCAAACATTTATTTTTTAATTGTGGTGTAATTTAACTAAGGGCTAGTAAGGGTCAAACTAGCATAATATATGACTCTCAAAGACTTGTTAACTCTTTGGCCCAAAACAACCCCTAATGCATAATTATATGCATGATATTTGGCAAATTATACATTATTTCCTCTATATTCTTGGTGAATTTTGTTCCTTAAATTGAATTTGATGTCCTTATTCCAGTGCTTTCATCCACTTCTTAGTAATCGACTAAATTCTAGAGCTAGGAAGAACTAATTTGAATTTTAGGCTTAAAAAGCAAGGAAAATATTCTAAAATGGAGTGAAAAAATCAAGTCCTAGATCTGCCTCATAATCTACCTCATGGCCTGTGAGATAGGCCGTCGGAGATCTTTGAAGAATAGAGGACCAAGGCCTATCACGGCTGGTATTACGGACTGTGACAAAGAAGTTATAGCCCGTGAGAGTAAGAAAAATAGGGGGAAGAGAAAAAGAAGCTTCTCATGGTCTCCGTCACGGGCCATGATAGGGACAGTGAAAGCTCACTATTTCTCACCCAAGGTAAAAGGCACAGTGGCAGTGAGAGCCACCTGTGATAAGCCCTTTGACACCTATAAAAAGCTAGAAATTGCATAAATTAGGGGACTATTGGCCAAATTTTCACTTGAAAACGCTTTAAGGGTTTCCAAAACCCTAAAAAGATCCAAGAACTAAGGAAAAGGAGATCAATGAAGGTCTTTAAAGGTGGATTTTCAATCATAATCCCACATTAGAGCAAGAATAGTAAGAATTTGGTAGAAATTTCATTGGGTCTTCGTGGGTTCTTTAAATTTCTACATTCTCTTTTACTTTTTCTTGTTCTTTCTCCTTAAGTATGATCTAAATTCTTTTGTCTACTTATATTCGACAAGCATTACTCTATAGCATGGATTAATTAATACTTTTCTCAATGAATGCTTACATTTCTTATCAAGTTGAGCTTTTGATTTATATTCTTTGCAAACCAATGACAATAGCATGTTTGTTCTTGGTTTTTGTTGTTCATACTTTACTAGAAATAGAAAGTTTTAATCTAGAATACTCAAAAGCTTATGGGTTTGTTGTGTTTGCTAGAGATGGATGGACAAACACCTAGGGTTTATGGTTTTCACTAATTCTTCATGCTTTTTCTAATTGAATATGATTAAGGAGAGATTCCTTTCTTATTACGTAGAAATTAGGTGTTTAATCTATAGAGAAAGGGTTAAACCTAATGCTTATGAAGAAACCCTCTTGATGATTGATTGAAGTATTCATTAGGAGGTTAGTTAATATTGTAATTAGGATTAATATGAGTCGAAATCTAAGTAGACGCCTCAACCCATCGTTAATTTCCTAATTTTATTTTCAATTTCTTCAAAAATTTTCCAAGTTCAAGTTTAGTTTTTAAGTTTAAAGTAGTTAAAATTAGATTAACAATCCAAATTAATTATGAGCTAGACAATAGTTAAGAATAGTGAGTTGGTGTTTAATTGATTAAACTTATATAATCCCTTAGGAGAATGATACCGGTTCTCACCGGTTTTAATACTTGATACAACCCCGTGCACTTACGGGTGTT
>CAOJBK015155931.1:0-15917 GCA_948294925.1 Codiaeum variegatum
CAAAATTTCTTTTTTTTATTTTTAAATTGTTTTTAATTTTATTTTTTTTTTATTTTTTAATTAAAAAATAAAACCCCCCCCCCCCCCCCCCCCCCCCCCCATACACACACACACAAAAAAAAAAACCATCTTCATCCTCAACCTATTTATAAATACCCATCATTTTTCATTCAAAAAGGTTGGTTCATGTATTGATGTCTTGAAAAGAAGCTTTTAAAATTAAAAGTTCAAGAGAAGCATTTTAATTCTAATTCTTTCTGGCTCTTGAAGTATTTACTTCTCAATCAACACTTAAAAAGTAATTTTTCATGCTTTAACTCCATCTTAAATTATTTCAACCATTGTTGTACATCATCTAAATTTGAGATTAAACCAAAAATTCTTTCCACATGCAAATTCCATGAGCATTTTAGTCAATCTATATAGAAATTTGTATTTTTCATTATCTTTAATAAATCTTCAAATCTGTACTTGTAATCTTCTTTTAGTGGATGTTAAGTCCAAAAGGTTGAGTCTCAATAGTTACAATTGCCCCGGATAATAGACTATTAGAGTTATCTATCCTCGCTATAGGTGAAAGGTTTATCAGACGCCTAGTAAAGGTCTGAGGGGTTCAGGTGAGAAATGTGGTCTCATTAGGGTTAGCATCTAAATGTTGTAAAACTGTTTTCTCTAGCCCATTGAATTAGAGGTGTTACAGTGAAAATCATAAGGTATGATCCTTAAGGATTCGATGCAGAGACTGTTCATTTATCATGGAGGCCCTGTGCAGATATCATGAAATTAAATCTTCTATTCAAAATCTAAAATTTAAAATTGAAAAGGATATAAATGTAATATATATATATATAACAGTAAACTTTTAAGTAATTTTTTAAAATAATAACATATTTTTATTAACTTTGAGATTAAAAAAAAATGTTTTTCAACGAAAATACCTAATAGCAATATACATCTCCTACACTAAAAGAATCCATAGATTTTAAGCTTAATCATATTAATGTCATTTTAAAAAATACAATGCCATAAATTCAAGTTTTGATAAGAATTTGATTGATGATTTTTTTTTTTTAATAAATAACTAAAGTAAGATTTTTTTTTTCAAAAACTAAAGTAGTTATTGAAGTAGTAATTTTGAAGCAATTTGGACATTTTATTTTTAGAAAAAGAACACGTTGCATATATTTAAAAAAAAATCCTAAATTGAATGGAAAAGACCTCTAAAAAATTTTTAGAAAGAGCAAGGTCGGAACCAGAATTTTAATTTAGTGGGGGCCAATAAATAACATAAAAGTTTGAATAATAAAATAAAAATCAAAAGTAATAAAAATCGATAAAACGATTCATGACCAACAATGTGATCATTATATCATACGAATGATTCTCAATTATTTTCTTTTATAAGATTAATAATATAAGAATTTTCTTTCTATTATTTATTATATATTATGATACTAATTGCACATATTTTATTTTTCTATATTTTTCCATAGGATTTAATATGATTTGCCATTCAATTTTCTTTTTTAAAAAAAAGTAGTAAGAAAATATAATGTTTACAAATTAACAAAAGAATACACTAATTTAAAATTGATAAAAAAAAATCATTTGAATTACTAAAGTTATTGAAATGAAATTCATTTTAATGATATCTAATTTTAATTTTTTTATTACCTCTAATTTTTAAAACTTTCTCTCTTTTTAAATTTTATTATTTAAAATATATGAAAACTACTATCATATATGAAAGATTCTATCTAATACTTATAAAATTTTTTATTAATAATTATTCACTCTATTGATAAGTACATTTCTTTTTACGTAAATATATGACTATTTTATTTATTTTTTTATGAAAAATTCAAAAATTCCTTTGTTAATATATAAATCCAAACAAATCAGGTAAGTAAAATTCATAGCAATTGCAATATGCTCAATCAAGCACATGTAGATACAACAATTTGAGCACAATAATGTAAGATCTCTTATCATTCACTACACTTAAATTATCTTATATTAATATAATTATATGTAAATATTAATTATTTATTAGAATTCACTGGGGCCCGCTCGTCCAACGGTAACTCTGCCCATAAGAAAAAGCATGTTGAATATAATTAATAAAATGAATATAATTTTATGTATAATAGCATATAATAATATTCAAAATTTTGGGGATCCTAGATTTTGGGGTCCCTGTGCGATCGCACCTATCGCATACCCTCAAAACCACCCCTGACTGGATGTACGTCTTAGTACTGAACCATGATTATTGTTGTGCCTCATTGCTTTTAGATTTCATTTCTTTTGTTGTTATTCCTCATTCAAAAAGGAATTTTAAAATTTTTCTCTCGCTGATTACATTGTGCACTTAAAGAATTAAATCTATTATTGGAAAACACCAAGTCTTAATTAGCTGTAATTGCATCTAATAATTTTACAAGTAGACTGTTGATGATATCTTCAGTGTGCATCTATGCACAATAAGATAGCAATGAAGTTAGCTTCAATAGCATCTTAGACACAATTGAGTTTAACCACTTAGATCCACATCAAATTGAACATTCTGTACTTGAAATTGTCTTTCATTCATTTCATTATAAAGAAAGAGAAAGTAGAAACATAAAAAGAAAAAGTGAGAAAATTTTGGAGTCGCCTAATTCACCACCTCTTAGATGCCTGACTGAACTAGCAATATGATTATTACTCTGGATATGATTGCTAATTATTTCCCATTATTTGTAACATGCAGGATGAATGAAGGTATAAGATGATGGGAACTGGAAAAGATCAAAGAGAAGAGCATGAACCTAGTCACAGACCTTGGATTCCTAGGGGTGATAGAGTTTTCTAATGGTGATTAGACAATCGAAATGTTTCCTTGTAAGATTAGTTTCATCATAGAAATGCCAACAAAGTTCCTTTTTCTGTCTAAAGCACAAAAGATAACGCAACCAACCTATGCAGAGAATCATATGATTGAATATAAAATAAAAGATAAGGAAGACTACCACAACCCAGAGAAGGAAGGTGACAATAAGTAAATTTAAGAGGTTTTGATTTTAAATTATTTTTGCAAAGATCCTATAATAATATGCAGATGGAAGAACTAAAAATCCCAATAATGCCAACCTAGTTGGGATGACTGGTGATTTACTGATAGAATTCTAACCTAAGCAAAGTTATGATCAATAATATAAGAGTTTCCTTTTTAACTGAATATCGTGTCATATTTAAATGCTTATCAAATATCAAAATTACAAATATAAAATTATAATAATATCATATACACTTACACCTTACCTATACAGAGGTTTCATATAAACTTGCTACCTTACCTATGAGGGAGGACAAGAGATCGAAAATCACTAGAACTAAATAGAGGATAGTTTAATGGACTAATCTACCCATCTTACCTATAAGGGAGGTTAGACAAATTACAATGTCCTTATCTATTAGGGAGGGCGAATAAATTACAAATGAAAATGCTAGTCTTTGTCTTACTTATCAGGGAGGTCAAATGGACTACAAAATCATAAAGTATTGATCACCACCTTACCTATAAAAAAGGTCGAAAGAATTATAAATTCAAACAAGAATTTTTCACCTTAACTAAATGGGAGGTCAGATAAATTACAAAGTATAAAACATGAATTTCTTCCCCATGGAAGAAAATGGTTCTTATTATTCTTATTTCACCTAAATCTCCTGCACTACTTAAAATAGAAGTAAATGCTCATAAAGAAGGTCGGGAAATACCTATTTTAATAAAGGAAACCTGCAAATAAAAGTGATTCTCATTAATGGTCAAAATTTATAAGGGGATATCTAAAAAGACAAAAAAAATTTCTAACCCATCAAAAATACAACGATAAATGCTCAAGTCTAAGGGCTAGTAGCACAAGGATCTATAGCCTCAGTACTTTGGCCCTCAGGGTGAGAAACTACATGACCAACACCTTAGTGGACATCTTGGATCGACAGTAAGCTCATCTTCTTCTTTGAAGGGAAGGATATCATTTAAAAACTGAACCTCACTCTCTCTCCATTTTTTAGAACCAACGGCCAAAATTTTGCCTTGATATAGGTTCACCCCCTTGGCAACAGCCTCAATTGTAGCTTTGAGCTCAGTATTCAACTTATCAACCTCGGACTTTTGTCCTTCAAGCTCATCCTTGTAAGTTTGAGCTTTCTCAACCATCTTTTTAAATTTTATTATGGTGTTAGCATTTTTCTTCTCCAATAGCTCAGAGAAAGATATAACTTCTTTAAGATAATTTTTGTGGAACTTAAGTTGTTGTTCAAAGTAATCAACCTTGTTTTACAAGACTTTTTCTCTCTCCTTGGAATCCTTCAATAATGAATAATAATTTCAAAGATGATTCATAAAACCACCAGCCTATAAAGAAAGGCAAAATCAATGTTAAAAAGAAATAAGATAATGAATAAAGGAAGGAGACACAAGAAAGCTCAAAACCATTTATGAATGATGAGAGGCTATATAAATGCATTCAGAACTAGTAAGGTCATTCATAAAATCAACATCCTTGGGTAGTAATAATGACTTTAACATGAAGTAGGCCATCTTCCCATTGTAGAAATTGGCTTCAAGGCCTAATCGTTGCAGGACGACCTTATCAAAACCTAGTGTTCCCTAATAGGGTTACTAGGTTGAACTCTCTAACACTACAACAAGGCGTTTGGTGTCTTGAGAGGGAAGCACGATGCCTTTGTCCTTAGAGGTTTTATGCTTTCTAACCTTTGTAAAGGATTGGGAAGACACTCATTTTTTACTGCAGGAGAAGGAAGTGGAGGTGCAACTTAAGAGTCTTACGATTTTGACTATAGCTCATAGCTCTTTTTCAGCTCCTTATGGATGCACAAAAATTGATCCTTAGTTAAAAATCAAAAGAACCAAAAAAGGAATAAGGAATGATGCTTACTAGGGTTTAAATTGAGGACATTCCCATCAAGATCTCTAATTTCACCATTATACCAATGGTTTAGGAGATCTTCAACTTCCAGTAGCTTCATTTCAGCTTCAAAGTCATGAAGGATGACCTCATCTATTATTTTGATAGCTCGGACAAGATTTAGTCTCTCCTTCTATGTTTTAAGAAGTTGGCATAACTTCTTCTTTTATTTTAATTTTGGTTGGATATTCCATTTTTGAGGTGTAAAGCCTAATGATTGATGGCTGATAATGAGAAACCTCTCTTTTCAATTTTTCTTGTAAACTTTCAAAGTCTTGGATAATTCAAGAACCTTTTTATTCCTTGGCCTGACAGTTGATGAAGTCTGAATTTTAGACCTTTAGGCATAACTTTGTATAGAGCTTGGAATTTCTTAAGCCGTTATCTCAAAGCTGTTGAGATAGGCAAATACCTAGCAACATCTAAGGACCTTTCAAGTGTTTGGATGAACTTGCGAAATAGAGATTTCATGGTCCAACAAAAAATCAACTTCTATGGTCGATAAGGGGAACCTTAAGCCCAAAGAAAGAACACCACCGTAGATTATTCAGCTATAGATGTTGGACGAATCTCTAAAGAGGAGGAGGACATTGGTTTCAATGGAAATCTATCGACAAAGGTGGAGGCGTTATGTGTCCTTTCGAAATCGGAAGAAGCCATGGAGGAAAAACTCAAGAAGAAAGTCAAGAAGAATAAAAAGAATAAATAAAGACTTACTTGTAGGACGACGAGCAATGGAGATAAGTGGCAATAGAGTGATTGCATAAAAGAAAGTAAAGAGAAACAAGAAGACTAAGTGAAGAATAGTTAAATAAGGAGATTTGTGAATCCCATAGAATCTAAGGCAACCATTGAGGGATGTAGAAATGGTAAATACAAATTATAACGGCTCTTTGTCAGGCATACCTCATCAATTGATGAGAATTTTGGAAAGACACAATTAATGATTCTAAAAGATAGGAAACAATGCGACATTTGGATAAAGAAGATGAAAAGATATGATCAAAATAAATTGAAGTGTGGAATTTTTGAAGCCTTTAACTTCGAACAATGAAGAGACATGTGCTGACTCCCAACTTGAAATAAGCACTCCATGTGACCTTAAGAAGGTCACATCCTTAAAAAGTTGCCTAAGACTGACCTAAAAGCCATCTAGTTAGGCTAGCTCGGGCGAAAACCATAAGGAAGTAAGTTGGATGACAGACCTTAGCTTGTCTGGACATATTATCTCGGAATATTTCAAAAATATAATTTTTATAAATATATATATTGTGAAAAATTTGTAGTCAAAGTTCGATCACGAAAAACAAAAATGCTTATTTTGAAACAGAGGTAATTGAGTTTTTTTATTTTGAGAGTTATGTATAATTTTCTTTTAAAAATAAAGCTGATTAATTTTATGCTAAAAAAATTATGATTTTTAATAATCTAAAAGTTGTATAATGCAAAAAGAAGGTTTTTGTACATTATTTACTTGTATGTTTATTATTTTGAAGGATAATTTCAATCATTTATGATCTAATTATTTATGATAATTTTGGAGTATACATTTTTATATACAGAAATCTTTGAGGTTTGGGGGTAGATGCAGAGTTGCAAGTTGCAGCCTACATATATTAATTACCGTTGGGATCACCATCAATGCGTCTTATCATCTAATTAGTGTCAGTAACTCATCATGATTTATGAAGCTGCAATTCCTTTTTAGTGCAATTATAACCCCAAAAAACCAACCGATACATTAAATTATGGTAATAATTTCAACCAAGTTATTATCCATGCATTAATTTCCTAATGATTTAAGGAAAGATATTGCCTAATCACGAAATTCCATCATAATATGATCACTTTATCCGCAAATAAGTGATCGTTTTATTTTTTACGCTTAAATATCAAAAATAAATTTATAAAAAAATATTTAAAATTATAATATAAAAATTATATCAATGAATTCATTTTGAATAATATTTTCATAATATAATTTTTTTATAATTTTTTTATTTATATATTTTAAAAATAATTAAAAATCAAAATTTGTCATTAATAAGCGTAATAATTACTTATTTTAAAATAAAAGGAGTAATAAAATAGTATTTGATTGGATATAATGAAATATAATCTAATATAATCAAATGTAATTTAAATATAAATTTACATCAAAAATACATTTAATTATATTATATTATATTCTATTATATCCCACTAAAAACTACTTAAAAATATTTATATTTTCTAGATATAAACGATCCTTTATGTAATTCAAGAATCCTTTATGTAATTCAAGAAAAAAACATGATGATGTTTAAAGATAATTAAGAATGCGGTGGAATGAACTTTACTATTCACTCTATCCAAAAAGATTACTAATTCCGTTTATAAGTAATTGTCACTTAAAAAATGATATTTATTCAAATTTATTTATCACTTAAAAAATTTTATATAAAAAATATCAATAATTTTATAAAATTAACCTTATTATAATAATTTTTATTAACTTTTTCAAAACAAATTAATAGAAATAACATTTTTTTTCTAATATTTCTCATCCAATCAAATTGAAGAGTAAATAATTCTATTTTTCATCATGTTTAAACATAAAATAATTATGAGATATATTTTTAGAAGTTAAGTGTTGTGATTACCTTAATTTACGAAAAACAACTTAAGTAACAGTTAATTGTGAACGAAGGGTGTATTCAATATTCATTTTTTAGACATCCCAAATTACTTATTCAGTGCAATAAATGAATAAAAATATTTGTCTATTTTATTCTTATGAGTACAATATAAAAAAAAATAAATGAATATATATAAAGGCATACTTAACATCTTTCAATAAACAAAAAAATAAAATTTAGATAGCTGAGCCATGAAAGACTCTGCGAAAGCCTCCTCAGAAGAAGAAGATCAACTTATTCAAAAGATCAAGGCCAAAGATCCAAGTGTGGAAAGAGATGAGAATGAATCAGTAGAGGACATGGATGGAGTGGAACATGATAACACTCCTCAAGAAGAACATATCAAACTTATGTCTTTTAAAGACAAGTTGTTAAACAAAGAAGCTAATGACAAGAATCCTAATGAGATCCTTACTATAGAAGAAATGTCAGAGGACGAAGAAGATGATAATACTAAGAATGATGGTATACCTACCTTCAGAGTTTCTAAAGAGGAGAAATATCATCTGAGACAGCCATGGTCCAAAACATTAATAATCAAATTGATTGGAAAGAGCATTGGCTACAATTTTAAGGTGCAAAAATTAAAAGAATTATGGCAACCTTTTTCTCCAATCTCTGTGGTTGCTATGGACAATGATTTTTTCATTGTTAGTTTTAATTCTTCAGATGACTATAACCATGCTCATCTTGGTGGACCTTAGATAATTCAAGGTCATTATCTGATGGTTCGAGGTTGGATTTCAAATTTTGATCCCTTAACTGCTTCTACAGATCGTAAGTTAGTATGGATGGGAATCCCATGCTTACCTATCGAATACTATGATGAACAGCTTTTGTTTAGACTTGGTGAAAATCTTAGTAAGCCTATCAAGATAGATGCTACAATAGGGGAAGTTTCAAAGGGTAAATTTACTAGATTATGCATTGAAGTTGATCTAACAAAACCTCTTATTTCAAAATTCAAATTAAAGAAAAGAGTCTGTCATGTGGAATATGAGGGAATTCATCTGGTTTGTTTCGGTTGAGGAAAATATGGTCACAACAAGGATTCCTGCAAGCCGGCTGCTGAAAAAGATGAGAGGCTGGTGAATGGCGAGAATGATTTTGGAAATAAAGTGGAAAAGGAAAGAAAACAAATAGAATTGAGTAATTATGGGCCTTGGATGATTGCTAATGGAAGAATAATGGAAAGAAAAAGGAAGTTGGGGTGGATGGTTATAGTATAGGTTTTTCTAATGGAAATCATAATAGTTTCAATGCTCTTTATGAGGAAGATAATGAGGAGAATTTTGAGCATCCTCATAAGGAAAATAGTAATAACGGTGATACTAAAGGAGATACAAATAAGAATTTACCGTTAGAGAAAAATAAGGGGAAGCATGTTATGATTAAGCAAAATGGGCCTCTGAAAATTAAGAACAAAAGGCCAAATGTTCAAGTCTAACACCAGTCCATGTCCAATAAAAAAGAGCCTACTAATGTTTCTTATGGGCTAGATAATTTATGGAAAGCTACTGTCGCTGTCAACAAAAACCCTTCTTTGAGTAAACAGGAATTGAAAATAAGAGGGAGCAGCTCTAAGCAAGTTAACAGGGCAGCAGCTCAGAAGGAGCATATGATGGTTGTAGGAGGGGAAAAAGGGGAGGAAATTAAGAAGATGACTGTTAATCATGAGTCAAATTTGGGAATTTCTGCGTTATAAGAAGTTACAGTGGCACTCTCAAAGGAAGAAATCACGATAAGCCTGAATGCCCCAAGAAACAAAACCTCATAATGGGGAATCAAATGGAGAATCAGAGTTTAATGAGGATGATTCTGATTATGTACCCCTAGATGAGGACATTTTTGAAAGCTTAGGTGAAGACATTTTAAAAAGTTAGAGAATTAGATGGAGCAAGAGATTTTACTGACAAATGAGTCTTAAGAACTCCAAGTGTTTGCTTTCCTTTCTTCTCTAAATTTATGTTGATTTTTTATTTAATGTCGCTTATCATATGGAATTGTCAAGGTGTGGGAAGTGAGAACTTCAGACATACCTTTATCAATTTGATTAAAATCCCCAAACCTATTTTGGTAGGTCTTATGGAAACCAAAACTAGTGGACAAAGAGCTGATACTATTTGTCAAAGTTTCAATTTCACTAACTGGATTCGTATAGAAACTTTGGGATACAACAGTGGAATTTTGTTACTGTGGCAGAATGACAAAGTCCACATTGACATTATCAAAACCAATCCACAATTCATGCTTTGCAAAGTCTCTGGTTTGGGACAACAGCCTTAGTTATTGTCCATTGTATATGGAATTCCTTCCTTTGACCTCAGAAAGTAGTTTTGGAATGACCTAAATATATATGATCTAAATCTTAATCTTCCTTGGCTGTTTATAGGAGATTACAATGTTGTTTGTACTATTGATGAGATCATTTGATCTACAATAAATTTTTTACAGCGCTCGTTTGATTTCAATGATTGGATTTTTGCTAATAATTTAATTAATTTGGGTTTTGAAGGTCTTAAATTCTCATGGACTAGAACTATGAATCAAACTAACATAATTGGAGCTCGTTTGAACAGTTCGTTATGCACTACTGATTGGAGAATTCTATTCCAAAATGCTAAGGTAACTCATTGAGAAAAAAATCACTCCGATCATAATCCACTTTTGGTTTCTCTTTTTTTCAAGGAGTCAGTTAGAATACAAAGAAATTTCTTATTCCAGGCAGCATGGCTCACACATGATCAATACAAACAAGTTATAAATGAGCCATGGGAGAGAAATATCATCTTTATGGACAACATTATGAAGCTAAGAGAGACGCTTAATAGTTGGAATTCCAATGTTTTTGGAAATATTATGAATAATAAGAAAAGGATCATGACTAGATTGGCTGGAGTTTAGATACGTTTGGATGATCATATTGAAAAAAAATGGCTCAAGCTAAAAAGAAAACTTCAAAAATAGCTGGACATGGTGCTTCAACAAGAGGAACTAATGTGATTTCAAAATTCGAGGGCAGAATGGATCAACTTGGGTGATCGAAATACCAGATTCTTCCACACGAGCGCCTTGATCAAAAGAAATAAGAACAACATATTTGCTATCATGAATAGTAATGGAGAGTGGGTAACGAAGGAGATGGAGGTCAAATCTATTAGTCAAAATTATTTTTAAGACCTCTATACAACGAATAATATTAGTCAGCCAGATAAGATTGGAAGAGGTAAACTTCCTCAACTGTCTAAGCATCAATTTAATGATATCCATAAGCCTTTTGATTGCCATGAAGTTTACAATGATTTGTTTGATATGAGCCCTTAGAAGGCCCCACGAAAGGATGGACTCCATGTTGGTTTTTACTAGAAATCCTGGGATATTGTAGGTACTTCTTTATACGATTTTGTGTTGAATTTCCTCAATAGTAGGGAGTTGGATTGAAAACTTAATGAAACTCTAATTGTTTTAATCCCTAAAAGAGTTGTGCCTGAGGAATTAAGTCACTTGAGACCTATAAGTCTTTGCAACGTGACTTATAAGGTGATCACTAAGGTTCTTTCCAACATAATCAAAACAATGCTCCCTACACTTATTTCTCCTTTTCAATCAAGTTTTGTCTTGGGGTGCCATATTACCGATAATATCATTATGCTCCAAGAGGCTTTACATAGCATGAGACAACTAAAGAAAGGACTAGGTTATATGATCATCAAGATTGACCTCTCTAAATCCTACAACCGCCTTTCTTAGGATTTCATAAGGGACACTACAATGGATAATGGCCTCAACAGCAGTTGGTGTAGAAACGTCATAGAGTGTATTGAAACTTCTAGTATGAGTATATCTTGGAATGGTATCGAATTGGACCCCTTTTCTCCTAGTGGAGGGATCAAGCAAGGAGATCCCATATCACCTTATATTTTTGTTCTATGCCTGGAACGACTATCTCAACTCATTGAAGATCAAGTAAGTCAAGGTAAGTGGTCACCTTTTAGTTTCTCTAAAAGAGGACTAAATATATCTCACCTTTTCTTTGCGGATGATATGCTCATTTTTACTGAAGATAATATGGATCAATTAAAGGTTATTTTAGATTACCTTAACACTTTTAGTGCATCTTCGGGACAAAAAGATAAATTTGGGGAAATCCCAAATCTTTGTGTTGACAAACACTAGCATTGATATTGCTTAGAGTCTTTCAAAAAAGTCAGGTATTCCCCTCATTAATGATCTAGGTATGTACCTTGGAGCGCTTGCGATTAATGGTAAGAATGGTAAACATAACTACCAATTTGTCATTGATGAAATAAATGGTAAACTTGCTAGTTGGAAGCAGAACAATCTTTCTTTTGCAAGCCATCTTACTTTAGTTAAATATGTTTTAAATGCCATGCCCACTTATATTATGCAGACTGCTTATGTCCCTATGGGCATTTATGAGGAGATGAAAAAGTTGTGTCGTCGTTTCCTTTGGAGTAAAGTTAACAATAGGAATAGCTTACATTTATTAAATTGGGATGTTGTGTTGAAACCTATTGATTAAGGGGGTCTCAGTGTTAGAGATATGAAAAAAAAATTCAATTCTGCCCTTTTGAGTAAACTTTGTTAGCAATTTACTAATGGTCTTAATGCTATTTGGCATGATGTTCTTAAGAAAAAATATTTTAAGGGTACCTCTAACTTTTCTAACATTGCTAAAAGTGCATCCACTACTACTCTTGTTAGAGGTATGCTTAAAGAAATGCCTTTTGTGGATAATAATATGAAGATGATAGTGAGGAATGCTCTTAATACCAAAATTTGGGAGGATGTTTGGTTAATTAACTAGCTTTCAAAAATGTTGCTATTAATAACATTTCTCACAATGATTCTCAACATTATGTTGGCAACTATTGGATTAAAGGTGAAGGGTGGGATTGGGGTAAATTACATGATTTGTTGCCTAATGAGATTATTAATAACCTGAAAGCCTTTCTTCTCAAAGAAGAGGACAACGCTACTTACGATGTCGTTTGGCAGCATTCCCCTTCTGGGAATTTTGAAGTAACATCATCTTACAATATTCAGTTTGTGGATGCAGATACAACTGCTGTTAACCACTGTTGGGAGCTAGCTTGGAAGCTTAAAGTGTCGTAACGAATCAGGGTCTTCATCTGGTTATGCCAGCATGAAAAAATCATGACAAACACTGAGAGGTGCAAGTGAAAAATTGGAGACAACCCCCTTTGTCTGATCTGCTAGAGAGAGGAAGAGATGATTAGCCATTTGTTTCATGACTGTATAGGTGCTACGAGTTTCTAGAGGCAATTCCTGGATGCAGAGGAGTTTAACAAGGATTGTGCTATGAATTTTCAAGATTGGATTCAATCTAATCTTCACAGGAAGTCTCGAACCAGTGTGAATTGCAGTTGGAATATGCTCTTTGCAACAACTATTTGGTGGCTGTGGAAATGGCGAAATGAAGATGTTTTCAGAAATAAAAAGTTACATGTCAAGTATAAAACGCGCTTTGTGAAGAACTACTCAAAGCAAATTGAGGATTCATTTCATAGAGTTACTCAATTTAGCAGTAAAAAGAAGTATGGAAATTTTTTTATTGGTTGGACTCCACCTCCTTATAACTGGATAAAGCTCAACACAGATGGTAACTCGAAAGTTAATCAAGGCTTAGCCGGGGGAGGAGGTGTTTTCAGAGATTTTATGGGAAGATGGATCTTTGGTTTTACCATTAAAATTGGTTATTGTTTAGCCGTTGAAACAGGAATATGGGCTCTCATGTCAAGTTTGATTCTTGCAAAAGACTATAATTTTTGCAACTTTTTAATTGAGACAGACTCATAATTACTTGCCTAATGGCTTTCTGAGGGTACTAACATTGGAGGTCAAGCTGCTAATCTTATCCATTCTTACAAAGAATTGTTGAAACAAATCACAAATGTGAAGATCAATCATGTGTACCATGAAAGTAATCATGTTGCGAACTGGTTAGCAAATAAAGCTTTGCGTAGTAAGGCCGATACTACGGTGCAAGAGGAGATACCTCCTGGTTTAGTTGATTATATTATAGAAGATAGTATAGGTGTTTATTGGCATAGATTGATTGCTTGTTAGTTTTCATTTATGGGTTTATCCTCCTTTGTATTGAAAAAAAAGAGAGAGCATAATTTAGTACAATATAGTAAAATTAATGAACAAATAAATTGTTTTTTTTTTATAACAATGAACAAGTAAATAGTTAAATGATATTTTCGTGTGAAAAAAAAAAAGTGACAACGGAAAAGAGTATTTGTTAACATAAAAGATTAAGTGCTTAAAAATTCTAAATAGTAAGGTTGACAATTTAAGTATATTGAAATATAAATTAATGGTAAATACTTTCTTCTTTAATAATATGTGTGGTCATTTTTTTTAATTCTTATTTGACTATTAATTTACAAAGATATTTTTGGAAACTAATTTATGAAAATAATTATATAATATCAATAATATAGTATTAATAGATTCGTATTGAAAAATACATTTATAATTTTTAAATATGTATTTTACTAGTAATTCACACTCAAAGTTGCACAAGAAAATAAATTTATTTACAAATAAGAGAGGATATGAATTGTTTATTTCCTCTAATACTAAAGAACACTATTATATTAGAATGAGAAATTAAAGAGGTGTACACAGAATAAAGAATTAGTCAAACTAAATTATTCAGTGTTGAAAGCTTTTTCTTCAATTAATTATAAATAAAAATACATAGAACAAAGAAAGATAATTTCAAAACAAAAACATAATTTATGTTTAGGTTGTATATGAATGATTATCTCTACAAGAAAAGAGAAGTAATTAAGTATAGATTAATCTAGAGTTATGAAGTATAAATATACATACATATAATCCAGCAAATTAATTAAGCAGATCATAACGATGAGATTCTAGTTGCGCAAAATTAACAAGAAAAAAGTACAAATAATTAGTAATTTTGAATTAATAACCTTCTTTTGTTATGCAAGGGATTGGATCCAGTTGGAACTCTTCGTTTCTGGGACCCTAATTCTGTTGCTCGATCGTGAAAGGGAACATTACCACTGCCGCGAAAAGTTTGTTGGCTTCTTGAAGCTGAAGAAGAAGAAAGCGTTCTTGTTGCTTCACTTGCAGAGCCAAAAATAATAAGAAAAGCTATAACCACAAAGCAGAGCTGCTGCCAAAAGCGATTCATTTCTTTCTCTTCTCAAGGGAATGTCAGTGAAAGAGATATTGCTTTAAATATATATGGAATAATTAAGAGATTAATTGATGATCAAATGGTGGATGATTTATGCGGTAATAAAGTCAAACTTATATATAATCCTGGAAATGACGGTTAGGCTTAATAAAGAGTGGTGGAGGTCGACATTTTAATACAAGATAGTGACATAAGAATTTTTATAACACAAACTCATATGCTATGTGAACTTGAAGGGTAAGAAAGTATGGGTTTGCAGCCACTTTTTATTTAATTGCCTTCAAATATTCAAATGTCATCTTCTTTTTTAATAATATACTATATTGAAAACAAAATAATAATAATATATGTTTTTTTTTCTTTTTTTTTACTTATTTAATAAAAAAATTGCTTACTTCTACGAAATTATCATAAATAGTTATTTTTCTAACACAATAAAATTTTAAAATAGAAACTAAATGAAAATTCAATTATTTTTGATAGGTCGTGGACCTAACAACTTTTGATATCCTTAAACTTGGATTGAATCTTAGACTTGAATGCCCTGCACTATGAATAAACGTGAGTTTAAAGGGCTAGGTCAAAGATCCTTTGACGCCCAAGTCATATAGAGGATTAAATAATGCTTTAGACTTTATGGAGCCTTTAGACATTTTAGAGTTTAGAAGTTTGGGGTAAGTGTAACATACCTTTTATTTCTTAAGATGCACTCATGTCGTTATATGGGAGAGTCATGTGTCACAGGCTGATTGGTTCGTATAGTAGTCCATGAATGAGCATAAGACACATATGTCTAAGGGAATGTTCTGTAGATTCTCCCATTGGATTCCTCATGTTTGAGGTGCCCTCGGCGAGTTATTTGACGAAGGTAATTTTGGACAGTTATGTTCTTAGATCTTCTTTGGGCTTTGTATTTCTTTGGCCTCCTTGGATCATTGCTTGGGCTTTAGGCTTATTGTGTTTTGAGTAGAGGGGGGGGGGGGGGGGGGGGGGGGGGGGGGGGGGGGGGGGGGGGGGGGGGGGGGGGGGGGGGGGGGGGGGGGGGGG
>CAOJBK015156664.1:0-12288 GCA_948294925.1 Codiaeum variegatum
TCTGACGGTCAAGTCAGTTTATGGAGAAAGAATTCTCCCAAGCATGAACTTACTTGTCGCTTGAGTGTGGAGGGCTTTATTTAGGGATCCCCAATGCAGTCTTGCCAGAGATCAGACAGATAAGGATGTTCCTTGGGGAAGAGGGATACCATTGGATTAAAAGAAGTTGTACTGGGGCTAAGATGGCAGGCACTGATTGTTCCATCGCCTGAAATATCCTGTTTTGTCTATGTATGCCAATACTCTGAGGTGGTTATGAGTAGAGGAGGTAGATTCCTGACAAGTGCGTGCTCCTTTATGGTTGTACCATGAAGGTTAAAGCGATTTGTCCTCTTGCTTCGGATAGAGTCCTTAGTAGTTATGTGATACTTATGGTCCAGATCTTCTTATCTGAGCGGTCACTTTCAGATCCTATTGTCCACCAGGCTTCTTGATTTGTCCGGATGAGCCTAGTCCGCTGATGAGAATTCCTTACCTCGATCATGGGCTTTTCTTTCAGATTTGGGCCCAACTTCAATGTGTGTCCCTTTTAGTTGGACCCTTATCAAAATCTAAAAATTTAAATTATCTTTTAGTAATATTTACATTTAATAAATGTATTTGATTAATAACTTTGAAATTTGAAAAAATTAGTTAAATATAACTATTTTTTTGGACATAAAATTTAGTTAATTATGATTATCTTTTTGAGATGGAATGAGAAATTAATTTTTTAACAAAATTTATTATGATCATTTACTTTTATATATGTATGAATTTTAAAAAATAATAATTATTATTAGGATCATTCACTTTTATACGTACTTTCTTACACAATCCAAGCTATTATATAAGTGTAAATAATGGGGACTTTTTAGAAATTATGCATGTATATAGCATAGATAGAAGTTTCTATATCATGTATTATATTATGATAAAAATTAAAAAGTGTGAGGAAATGTGAGGCCGTAGTTTCGAATCTCCGTAACCACATGTAAAAAGGAAGACTATTTTTTATTGTGTAGCCCACATAACCGGTCTTTATAAAAATAAATAAAAATAAACTCATATTTTCTGACAATTTTATTTAACCTTTAATCTTATTAATTATTCCCTTGACTAAAAAAGCCACTATCATCATTATAAAAAAGAATTAATTAAAAATAAAATTTAATTGGATGTAACAATTTATTTGGTTTGAAAAATATAAAATGGTTTTGCTGTGTTGGGTTTAAGAACTAAAAGAAAAATTGGTTTAAAAAAAGAAAAAAAGGATTAGTAAAAAATTTCAATTGATTTATGTAGTTAAAGTCTTAAAAAAAAAAAAAAAAAGAAAAGAAGAAGACTAGCACCATTAAATCAACCAACATATAGGAATGGCAATGGGGAAGGTCGGGGCCGGGTTACGTCCAACTCGGCCCCGACCCGACCCCCGACCCCTTAATCCGAATCCGTCCCATAATCCGGCGGATTTTTTTTTTCTCCGCTCCATAATCCGCCCCGCCCCATTCTTCCCCATCCCTCCCCGCCGCCCAGAATAAATATTTTTATATAATAAAATAATTATAAAATTATAAAATATATTTAAAAATAATAAAATATATTAAATTTATAATTTAAAAATATAAATATAAATTAAATATATATATATTTATATATAAATATAAAGTCGGATCGGGTTATGGGACGGGACTACTCAAATCCGACCCGATCCGGTATTTTTTATACCGGATTAACCCGAACTCGGCCCATAACCCGATAAACTATTAAAAAATCCGTTCCGTTCTGATTGGATCGGGCAGGTCGGGACGAATTTGCCATCCCACCCAACATATAAAAACGAACTCTTTAATTATGCAAATGAAGATAGCCAAATTTATCTTTTTCTCTATTGCATATAGAACCACTTTAAAATAAGGGTATTATAATAACTTGTGATAACAGTGTAATTAATGCTATTGCTAGCATCACTCTTTTTCAAATAAAAAAATTAAACTAAATAATACCCTCAGTGGCCTTGCATTAAGGCCGCCCTAGTAAGAGCCACTCGCTGGTACCCAAGTCAATGTCAATATATATTTCCTTCGTTTATAAATAAGTTTCAATTAAAATTATTTTATAATATTAAAATAATCACAATTTTATTTTAAAAGAATATAATTATTTCAATTAAAATTTTTATAAATTCAAATAACTTTATTGTTTCATTAGCTGAAATAATTACTATTAAAAAATTACTCTTATATTATTTTAGGAATGAACAAAATAAATAAAGATAATTTTAAAAAATTATCATATTTCATTGGATTGATTTTCTAAATTAATATTTATTTATGAACAAAATACAATATTGTATTCGACACTTATTTGTGAACAGATGGAGTAATGAGATAAGCGGTAAAAAAACCTCTCAATTTTTTTTTAAAAAAAAATCATAATTAAATTCTTAAACTATTTTTGGGTGCAATTAAACATTTAGATAGTGTTTAGTTGAATATAATGTAGTGTATTTTCAATATAAATTTACACAAAATCTATGTATTTTCAATATAAATTTACACAAAATCTATTTGATTCCATTATATTTCATCATTATATCAAACCAAACTTACCCTTAAATTAATGAAAAGAAACCTAACAATTCATCCATTAATATTCATAAAATAATAATGATAATACCCTTCATTTTCATTTAAAATTTTTATTTATACCATACTTAAACAAATTATAGAACCAAACATTAAATTATATAAAAACTAAGAAATAAAAAGAAAAAGAAAATTTCGGGCAAAAGAAAATTACAATCCTAAAATTTATAATACTAGGAATATACTTATGCGATACACAAACTCAGTTTATATACAATTAAATTTTTAAAAATTTAATAAATTATAATTTAAATAGGAGTTAAGTTGCTAAGATATTGTATATTTTTTTTAAATGAATAAAATATTATATATTATGTTGATAATTTATTTTGGTTAAGAATTTCAAAATATTTTTTAATTTTATATGAATTATTATTCATTTTAAATTCTATTAAATTTTTAAAATAAATTTTAAATTTTCTTTACAAAATGAGATCTTATTTTAATAAATCAAATATTTATTGAACTAATAATAAAATTTTAAAGAAAATGATATTTTAAAAATTATTTAGTAGTTTATAAAGGAGGATGGTTGTTTTTTTAAAAGTATAATTTTAATCATACAAAATATATAATTTTTTTATAGAAAATAAAAATTCAAGACACATTTAAATTAATTTTTTAAAATTCATAATCTATTCACCGAAAATATTAACTTGAGAGTCCAAACTAAAGTTCTAAATTCAATAACAAAAAATTCAATACCTAGCCTAAAAAACATAAAACTATTCAATTCTAAAAAAATTAAGCTTGACATTTTTTTTCCAATTTTTCTAAACATCTAGAAATGAATATTCTTCTTTATATATTTTCCTAGTGAAAAAACTAAGTATTCAACATAAAGAATATAAAGATATTCAACTCTAAGAAGATAGAAAAGATCTAAAGCTTTTACTTTTCATTTTTTTTTAAATTTTTAATGAATTCTAAAAGTAGAGAAGTCGATATTCTTTTACTTATTTTCATCCGATTTTCTCTATTAAAAAAGAAAACTAATCTCTCTTATTTTCCACAACAATCATCTCTTCCTATATTCTTTTCTTTTTTTTTTTTTTATTAAAATTCTCTCTCCTTTTTTTCATCCTCTTTGTTTTTCCCCTCTTGTTTTCTTAGTTAATCAACAATGAAAATTTTTCGTTTCAATTTGGTGATTCTATATCTGCAAAATTCATGAAGATAGATTGAATATGTAAAACTACATTTGTAAAGAGATGAAATGAGATTAATTTCTATACACTTTTAGATGAACATAAAATGTCAATATGAGAGAGTACAAATGTGTAGAAAGTGAAATTATGATTTACCATAAACTATATATATATATATATGACCAATTTTTTAATTAATTCAATTCAGCGAAATAAATTTATCTGATATATGTACAGATATTTAATAGATTAATTATTATTTTTCTTTTAAGTTCATGCATAATCTTGTTAACTATAAAAAATTAGTAATCTTTAAACCAATTCAATTCATCAAATAATTCATATATTTATATTAATTACTACAAATATTTATATTAACTATTACATATATTTATATTCAATTTATCCATTCAATTTATTTTTTTTTTTTTGAAAAACCCATTCAATTTAATTACTATTTATTTTATAAAATTATAAAAATAATTATTAAAAAATAATGAGTGAATGAATACATGTCAATGCAACATGTGTGTCCATGCACTTTTATATATATACATAATGAATTTGACTTCTAAAATTACCAAGTCATTAACAAGCCACTTTCGTTTTGAAATCGGCATGCAAAACTGCCTGCAAACACCAACATAGCCACAAAATCAAATCCCTCCTACTAAACATAATGACATATTGTCCATTCCAGTTTGCCGAAATTGTAAATACAGACAGGAAATATAACGATTGTTAATTTTTCCCTTGTTGCTCTTTCACTTTAAATACTCCTTTCTCTATATTGGAATCATAACTGCTAAACACTTAGCAGCATAAAGAAAAAAAATGTTCTTGATTGAAATTTGTTAAAAATAGTACATTATTTTCTAATATTTTTTGAGCATTTTAAGTATGACAGTCAACATAATGCAACAGTATACTTTTGGAACGCCACCTCTATTGGGAAACCAAAAACAAAAATCAAAATAATCATGGAAAGCATTTGGGTTCTTATCAAGGTTGCAGATACTCAAAATCAATGCAACAGTAAAGTCCTAAAACATTGAACAGAAAGCACTGAAGCTATAAGCATCAACGTTAAGATTGTAATTTTTAAAAGTGCTACTTAGTTGCTATGAATGGCACTGTCACATGAGGATTATTGTTTCGAATCATACAAGCAATAGATAATAATCATCAGGTGTAGTAGAAGAAATGGAGAGGGTGGGAGAGAGGGGAAAGGGAAGAGAGTGGGGAGGGAGAATATTAAAAAAAAAAAAAGGACAGTTGAGAGTAATTTAAGTTTTAATGAACAATAAATAGAAACCATTACTGTCAAAAAATAAAATAAAATTAGAAACCATTAGATTTAGGATTTAAAACTGGTTAACGGCAGCTTGAGGGAAGGGTTAACTGATGCACCCTTTTCATTAGTTTAGGGTTTAATTGCACCAAAAATAGTTTAAGGGCTTAATTACGATTTTTTTTTTAATATAGGGGCCTTTCGCCCCTTAACCAATATATAATCCCACCCCTGCAGCCCAAGGGCAGTATACAAACATAATCCAAAATTCGGAAACAAGAAACTAGTTTTTTTAATTTTTGCCAATTAAACATGAAACTAGTTAGCTGAACATGACAGCCTTTTGACTACAGGAGATAGAATGAAAAGATTACTGCATATGCTTAAAAATTACAGCACATACATAAACCAGTCCCATGGCTTTGGTAAAGATACTGACTTACAATAGTTATTAACAAGATTTAAGGAATGATAGCACAAATTATAGCTACCATTAATGCTATGTAACTAAGAAGACTTTTACCAACTTTTTTTTTTTGAAACCTTACTTTTAGCAACGTATTCCACAATGATTGGTGAAAATATTATGTACAGGTGTAGGCTTACCATCTAAATGGGTTCATTCAGACTAAAAGTTGATGGGAAGGTAAGAAACTTTTTCCTTCCAAAATCTTTCTTTCACCATTCAGATTGGAATCAAAGCTTCTCCAATGCAAAAATCTGTAAATGCAATAAAGAAACACATATTAGTTTAAAGGCTAAAGGACCACCAAAAACATTATTGATTTCAAGTGATTATTATCTACCAAAATCTACAATCTGATGATTCACAGACTAACTACCAAGATCACTACTAAAGCAGTGTTCTGACTGATCCGTGGCACTAGAAGGGAGTGCACTTGAAATGAAGACTATGGAATGTGGATGGCATTAGAAGACTCGCTACAAAGATCATTATAATGGATGTCAGTAGGAAATTGATGATCTGACTGTGGAGGATGGAGGCTATGGCCATCTCTCCACATTAAAACGTCTGGTGAGCTGTGAATTTTATCGCCTCCCAGGGAGTGAAAGCATCAAGTTGACAACCTCAACTATGAAAATTCTGGGGAGATATCACAATTAGTTCATTTGCTAAATCTGGACTTACCCTGTTTTATTTCTTTTGTCTGTCCCTATCTTTAGTGTATGCCCCTACTGTATGCCTCCAGGGAACATACTTTTGGCATTTCCATTGGATTTAGTTCTAATCAAAAGAATTTATACATTCATGCATGCATGCACAGAAACAGAAATGAAAACCATCACTTCTATGCATCAAAGCCTAGTAATTTACCTTCTTTTTGCTTGAGAAGGTCAAAAGTTCATCATCTCATTTCAATTTCCCTCATTCTTGCAATCCTTGTTGAACATTGTATTCCGGAGTATTATAACGATGGAGGGAACTAAGACTGAAATACAATTAATAGAAAACAAAATCCAATTAGGGGAAGATCATACTATCAATAACTTGAACATGAAAATTGCCCATGCACAAATTTTACTTAAAATTCACCAGCAATATAAAATTTAATTCTCACCTGCAGTTGTGCGGGACTCTCCATGACACAATCAATGATCTTTTCATACTTGGTGGCAAAGACAAAAAATGTTCCCAGTCTTGAAGCATAATTCTAAGATCAATAAGCTTGCTGTCCAAGCCATAACAGCAATTTGCATGCATTGTACAAACTAAACTTAAATCTTTGCTAGGTTCACAAAGCCCACCAAAATATGCAGTGTCCAAGAATCTCATCTTCAAGCCAAGATCTTTGACAAAAGCATCAAACATAATAAAATTAAGAATATCCTGATCATGATAACCAGGATAAGTTTCCCGTGAAGAATACCAAAACTTGTAAAACTCTATTGACCGGTTATTAGACCTCACGAAGTTAAATCCTCCATTGGGTCTGTTCTCAATATCGACAGAACTACCTGTGAAATGGTCACAGGCAATCTGGAAATCTGCATCTGGATAAAACCGCGGAAATGGATCCCTGAACCACATGACATCAGCATCCTGGATGAAGAACCAATTCGGCATTGAATATACAGAAAAGCAGTTTTTTTTTTTTAAAGATTGACTGAATTAAGATTATATGCAGTTGGAAGTTTATAGCTAGCTAGCTATATCAGCATTGATACAGCAGAAAGGCAGTGGAGTGTCGCAATGCTGGTAACTCCCTCCCCTTTTCCTTTTCAAGCATGAAATTCATGATTTAAATATGATTTGTATCTTACCAGCCGTCTATGCTGGGATTGAATAGTCATATGAAGCCATTTTCAAATAAACTGGGTTCACATATTTCATTAAAAATGAGTCATACAACAGGTTGTTCATAATGATTGCAGTTACATTACAGTCCATAAATGCTTTAAACCAATATCCTCATGCAGCATTTAACAAAAGCATTTGAATGAAGATATTTTGATTAGTTCATGCATAAGGTAGATTCATGGACAGAGGAATTGATGAATGTGAAGTATAGCACTCATTATTCATAAAAGGTATACATATAATTCAAAAATCTACCTTAAATGCATTTCAGACCTAATGATTCTCAGAAATCAATTCAAATTTCAAACAATTTAAACTCAGCTAATGAGTCATTGAATGCCTGATATCAAGTCAGAGTATGTCATTATGAAGTTTTAAACATGTAAAAAAAGGGAAGGAAAAAGTTGATGGATTACCGTAAAAATGAAATTATAACCCAGCTCAAGAACAGAGCGTAAGAAATCAATCCTTCTCCACATCATCCTCAAATAGGAAGGAGACATAAAATAAGCTTCCTTATGAAAATCAATGCCTTCAGTGACAAGAGCATAGCAATGAGTATGCAATTCCTTACAGCGTGTATAAGCTTTCTGATCCAATGCAATGATCACCAAATGATTCAAAAGCTTACGAGTATTCTCCCCTATCCTAAAGCTCGCTAAGAAGAGATCAATAATTGAATTTGGTGCTGCCCAAGCTTCATTTAAAGTGGTCAAAATAACAGTCTTATCATCCATGGCAGCATCTTTCATTACTTTCTCAAGCTTTTGCTCATCACTTACCTACAACAATAGAACTAACAATCAATAAAATCTCTAGACCAGTGAAAAATCAAGGCAATCATGCGCCTCACAAATTGTACACATTACTAAAATGCGCCGCGATTTCACAAGAATTGAATTAAAACAATAAAATAATCAGCTAGAGTAATACTCACAGGAATAGAATCGTTGTCATCGGCGAGAAGAGAAGGGAAAATGCGAGGTAAAGAAACAGAGGAAGTAGAAGTGGAAGGAAATGAAAGGAAACAAAGAGAATCGATAGCTCCATAAAGAAGCAAACAACAAATTGATATAACAGCAAAGACAAATACAGCACGAGGAACGGCGGATTCCGGCAACATCTTAAAGACGGCAAAGTAGAAGGTATTGGCGCTGGGACTGGAACGGATAAACCTCGTCGCCGGAAATGGTCGACTGTTGTGGAACCGAAATAATGGTCCTCGATTCATTTGCCAGTATGCATTAGAGAGGAGCTATTTATATTTTCCTTTTCCTTTTTCTTTTTTTGAGCATTGATAAATTCAGTTACAGAATGAGAAAGATTAGTGATTAGAAAACTGATTCGGAATTTTATTAAGTAATGAGTTGTGATTTTGAGTTGGTAGGTTAAGGGAATTGGATCTTTGATCGGCAGTTAATTAATAATGAGGATTAAGGGTAGAGAATGTTAACTCTTCCCTTTCCTAATTTTTCCGGTTCTTCCTACATATTTTCCATGAAACCAAAATCTAAGTTTAATTTGAGCTAATTTTGATATATTGCGACTCTTAGAAAAACATATATACTTTATTATTGTTAAGCTTCAAAGATATACTTTAATATTCAAGTTTAGTCCAAACAATTATATGACATTTAAAGTCAAATTTGATAGGGAATAAGATCTCAATTATAAAAATTGAATTGGATAGGGTTAAATTGGAGAAAATTGAGAAGTTACCATCTTTCACATCAATAAAAGTTATTCAAAGCTTTTGGAGGCACACGAGTTTTTACCAAAGGTTCATTCAAAATTTTTCAAAGATCTCACACTTTTAGATAAGGCTTTTTGAGAAGGATATATAGTTTTTTTTTTTTAATATGAAGAGTGCCTCGTATAATTTAATCCCTTGAATGACAAATTGATTCATATTTTTATTATGGTGGCCCCAAATTGAAACTTACCCTTTGAATTAATGTGCGATAAAAGCAACTTTGGAGAGATCTTGGGTCAAAGAAGGGAAAATCATTTTCTGCCCATCCATTATGTTAGCAAAACTTTAAATGAGGCCTGAGCCAACTACACCACATGAAAAAGGAGTTGTTGGCTGTGGTATTTGCCTTTTACAAGTTACGCTCCTAGTTGATCTTGTTAAAGGTGGTTGTGTACACTTATCACTTAATTTTGAGATATTTATTCACTAAAACTAATGCAAAGCCAAGATTGATATAATAGGTCCTATTCAAGAATTTGATATGGAAATACAAGACAAAAGGGGATCTAAGAACCTTGTACCTTATCACCTCTCTATCTTGGAGAATCCCTTTTTGGAAAAGTATGAAGAATTGGAGATTGATTACCATTTCGTTGATGAACAACTCTATGCCATGGTAAGTATGGTACGTCATTCTAACCCTAACTCCAAATTACCTTGGTTTGTAAATTTTGCAAAGTAATTGGTTGTGAGGGTACTCCCAAAAGGGTTATTGTATGAGGAAAAGAATAAATTCTTTTTAGACTTCAAATACTACTTTTGTGAGGACTCTTATTTATATAAAATGTGTGCTTACCAGGTGATTTGGCATTGCATGGCATGCCCTGAAATAATAAGTATTCTTAGCAATCGCCATGCTGGACCAGATGGAGGCCACATGGGTCATAGTAGAACATCACAAAATGTATTAGAATCAGGGTTCTACTAGCCCATACTCTTTAAAGATAACTATGACTATGTGCAACATTGTGATCATTGCCAAAGGATGAGAAATATTTTATTCCATGATGAAATGCTCCAAAATGTTTTACTATGTGAGATCTTTGATGTGTTGGCATTGAATTCATGGGACCATTTTGAGTTCCTTTTGGCAACAAACATGTGTTGGTAGCAATATATTATATGTCAAAGTGTCATATGGATGAAGCCTTAGCAAGAAATGATTCTAGGGTTATTGTTAAGTGTTTGAAAAGTTTGTTTGCTTGATTTGGCATACCTAAGGCCACCATAAGTGATAGGGGAACACATTTTTGCAATGCTCAACTTGAAAAGACTTTTGAAAGGCTAGGTGTCACATATAAACTAGCAACCCTCTATCACCCCCAAACAAGTGGCCAAGTCGAGAACACCAATATAGATAATTATTAAAAAACTAAAGCATTCTAAAAAATTTTGGACTGAAAAGTTAAACAATTCTCTATAGGCTTTTAGAACAACTTTTAAGACTCCCTTGGGTACTTCGCCTTTTTGGCTAGTTTATGGCAAGACTTGTCATTTGCATATTGAAATTGAACACAAAACTTATTGGGAAATTAAGCAGATTAACCTTAATCTAGCTAATTTAAGTGGAAAGAGAAAGTTAAAGATAAATGAGCTAAATGAATGGCAATTGCAAGCCTATGATAATGCCAAAATGTACAAGGAAAGGACCAAAAAGTGGCATGATCCAAAAGTCAAGCAAAGGAAAGATTTTAAAGTTGGAGATTGAGTGTTACTTCATAACTCTTAGCTTAAACTCTTTCCCGGTATGTTAAACTCTAGGTGGCCGGGTCCTTTCACGGTAAAAAAAAAAGTCTTTCCTTATAGAGCTATAAAGTTAACCCACCTTGAAAAGGGTGATTTTAAAGTCATTGGGTAAAGGCTCAAGCTTTACTTTAAGGGTGAGGTGAATGAGATGAAGAAGATTAGATATATCTAAGAGGTGAGGTGAGAAATCACTCTCACCATCCAACTAATATGATGTTCAAGAAGCACTTAGTGGAAGGCAACCACCCATGTTTGGTGTTTATAGCTTTAGGTTGTTGATTTTTAATGTTTTCATTTCAGTTCTCATGTTCTTGTAGGATTTTCTTTGCCTTTCTCTTATGTTTATTGTGTTTTGGGGATATTGCACTTTGTTATTTTAAGTGTTTACATGAAAAAGGCGAATTGTTGTCTCTGATCCTTTTCGTCGTACTATGCATGCACAATGACTTTATTTAAACACAAAATAAAATTATTTAACATTTATAATTAGTATTTTATTAAATTTTAGAATTTTAATATATTATAATCCATTAAATTTTTAACACTTTAAAACTTAAATTGGTAATAATTGTATGTTGTAAGTTTGCAATATTCAAATCTTCACAGCTTCGAGGGAGAGGAACACATTCACCATTGAGATAATAAGAAAGTTGTTGGAAATTCTTATCCATTACAAATATAGATTGGGAAAATTTTGTATGCAATTTAAATGTACATATCAATAAAAACTACATTGATAAAACTCTACAAAATCAGCTAGTTGCGCCAAATATAACCTCAAAGTGTATTTAGCAAGGCAAATAATCTATATTTTAGTTTATTTAACCAAGTAAAAAATCTCTCTTTTTTTTAGTGTTTGGTAAAGATATTGTTATAAAATTTAAGCTCTGTTTTGAGAACTATTTCTATAAACTTCTGAAAATTTAAACTAGATGTTTATAATTTTTTTTTCCAATTTTATTCATTTAAAAAAATAATTTGCTTTTATATATTATTAACAAAATATATTATTTTATATTATTTTATATATTTCAATTAACTTTACCAAAAACTATTATTTTAATTAGTTAACTTAAAAGTTTTTAGCTTTCAACTAGCAATTCATAATTGGATTTTTAGTTTTCAGTTAGTTATGCCAAATAGACCCTAAGTGTTATAAAAAAAAAAAAAAAAACTAAAATATCCTTCGTTAACAAATAAATTTTCAATTACATGTCACACCTTTTATTCACTTTTTTTTCTCTCTCTTCAATTAAATTTTAAAATTGTTTTTTTTTTCAAACTTAGAATTAATTATCATAATTAACAAATTTGACTTTCATTAAGCAATTCCAACTTACCCATGAAATCAAATTAGAATTGTATTGTTTCCATGTTTCAACATGATCTCTTTACCCTTTTTC
>CAOJBK015159546.1:0-17137 GCA_948294925.1 Codiaeum variegatum
AAGGCTTCCATCAGCGAGCCCAATGCCTCCATCAGCGAGCCTGTCATATTCAACTAAGCACTCTTTGAGCTGCGAAGCTTTCGAGTGCTAACGCTTCAATGGGACAATTGATACTGATCATCCTTAGCCTGTTTCGGCCCCAACAACATCTTTAGGTTCTTACCAAACCCTGTAGCATCCAATCATATCCGAACCTAAGGCTCACAACAAGCTTTGTCCCTTAGTGGCCTTCGGGGCTCGGGTCCTACAGCAGATAAGTGTCACAGGCTCCATAGAGAGGTACACTGCAAAGTACCCAGAGTTGACACGCGTCCCCTTCAACAAGATTTTCACCCTATAAATACGAACCTCAGCAACTCGTACGGGGTAGACCAAATCAACATTTTTCTCACAACACACATACTATTCTATTTGAGTTCAAAACCCGTCACTGATTAGAGCGTCAGAGGGTTATCACCGAACACAATATCTGGCCACCCCTGACCAATGTCTTTCTGTACAGACTAGTTCCAACTCAACCAGAGCCGTTCAAACCTAGCATTGGCCAAGGTCCACACGTATCAATGCACTTTGTATAAATATAGGAAAACTTTTAAGTACCAACTCGGTCATATACTAAACTAATAAAAAAAATTAATACGTCTCTTCTAAAAAAAAAATAATAATAAATTTAATGAGAAATTCTTAAACATATTGGCTCTACCACCTGGCTTGTATACCAAACCAATAAAAATACGACGTATCAATTAATAAAGACATGTTATATAATTAATTTTAATTTAATTATATTTAAAAATACTAATTACTAATTTTTTTTTTTAAAAAATGTTTATCCAAATTCCAATAATAATAGAGAGTTGCTGTCAAAGACAGATATACACGGGCCAAGGGAGACATGGAGTCCCCTGACCTTTGTAAATAATTTAGAGGGATATAACAGTAATTTTACCGTTTATATATATATATATATATATATATATAACATTTTACTGCATACTCTCTTTTTTTTTTTTAACTTTTCCTCAATTGTTTTTTCAATTACTTTTCCCAATTCACAAGGATTAGATGCATGCCAAATCCTTTTTTTTTTTTTAAATATGTATGCCAATTCATACACCAATTAAATTTCTTCGTTTACCAATTTAGGAGTTTAAAAGGTTTTTTTGTGATTTTTTTTTTCAATTTGTTTTAGTTTTATAATTTGAAATATCAACAATTTGTTAATTATCACAATACATGTTTAAGAATAATAGATTAAGTTTAGTCAATTATTGAGTTCTTTAACTTTTTTAATATAATTGAAATTTGATTACATAAATTTTTGATATTAAATTTCTTTTTTTTACTTTGATAAGAATTTCTTTATATGTAATTTATATTAATCTTAATTTTAAGTTATTTTACTCTTTATTTACCTTTTACTTATTGGTTTTTTTGTCCTACTTGAAAATTAGTGTGAGGTTCTTTTGAGTGCTATAAAACATTTCTATTTTATATAATAATATCATTTTTAATTTTAGATTTAAGTTTATCTTTGTAATTTAGAAAAAAAAATTAACATGTTAGATTTTATTTAATATTGAAAATTTCAAGTAAAATTGTATTAAATTTTAGATATATAAACTGCCGAGTGATTAATGATTTTTTTTCTTATTAATCTGTAAGAATTAAGTTGGACTCATCTCCATTCAAATTTTGGCTTCGTCAATGGCTGACGCCACTGTCTAAACACAGATTCTTTATGGTTTTATTGGAATTTAATTACCACAAACATACAACATTACTGATGTAATTTTATTTTCTTAGAAAAAATAATTAAACAACTCTCAAAGCAGCCTCGCCTCATCCATAAAAGCTTAGTCGCTCGTCTTTTTTTTTTAATATAATAATTGGTCATGTTATTAATATTAAATTGAAAAAGGGAAAAACATAACAAATGACAACTGAGACTATCTTAGCCAGCAGGCCTATACACCAAGTTCCTAAAACTACTAAATGTTATGTGAAAAACTCCATACAGAAAAATACAATACACAGAAAAAACAAGCAATCAATAGAGAGCAAGAGAGATTTACAAAAGTGTACCCAACAAAAAGACAAAATGAAGAAATTAGATATAAGATTCTATAACCAGCTAAAAGAGCAAAGGCCATGAGAAACCAATGAATATATTATAACTAAATCAGTTAAACCATCAACATTGAGAAAATTGTTATCATTGAAAATTTTGTTATTTCTTTCTAACCAAATTGACCACAATGTAGCCAAAAGAATGACCTACCACCATTTAACTCGAAAAGTTTTATTAGATGAATAGGAAGGCCATTGATCAAACAAAAGTGAAACCGTTGAAAGAGGCACCAAGAGTAGTTCCACCATGTAAATATTTTACACTAGATTAAAGTATAATGAATGAACAAATGGTTCATGTTTTCAGCATCCACATTACAAAATGGAAATAAGTTCAAAGATTAGTCAATAATGCCTCGTGCTACCAAATTATCCTGAGTATTAAGTTTACTGTGCAAGATTAACCAAACCAACAATCCATCTTTAGGAGGGGATAAAATTTTTCCATATCTATGACCAACAAGGGGAGACAATATCTTCGGCATTAACTTCCATTTGAAAGTAAAAGAATTTTATAGAGTATGATCCTTTAGGATTAATGCTCCATAGTAGACGATCATCAGAATTTAATTTGGGTCAGAGATTCGATATTTCAGACAAAGGAAATGCTTCTAATTGAGTCTCCCAAGCAAAAATAGTCATTCTCCAAGATAATACCCATTGTCAACTGCCACTGGATAAAATGCCCATATTAAAGATAACCACATTAGGATGGTTACTGAGAGAGAATAGTCTTAGATATTTTTCACACAAGTAAAAATTTTCAAGCCCTTCTAAAACAGAATGGAATTACTATTTCCTAACCAGAATCTTAACCCTTGATTTATCACTTGTATCGAATTTGAATCCCCCAAGGTAGTTTTGGTGATTCCTTTCCAAATGAATGATCCATTAATGCCATGAGAGGAGATGGGGAATTCAAGTAGGCCATATTTGTTAAGGATTACAGACTTCCATTGAGCAGGATTATAATCACATAATCTCCAAATCTACATGAAAAATAATGACCTATTCTTATCAAGGATTTTGTCCACTCGAAGACCTCCCAAAGCTTTAGCTTTCTGAATTACTGATCAACAAATGAATTTTCCATCCAACACAATTTCCACTCCAGAAAAAATTTCTCTGAATTTTTGCAATTTCATCTGCCACACCAACATGGATCTTACACGATGATAAGTAATAAATGGGGAGATTGTTAAGAACATATTTAGTAAGAACTAACCTCCTTGTCAAAGAAAGGTGATTGGCCTTCCAGGATGCAAGCTTTGCTTTGAGTTTTGAAATGATGGGTGCCCATGTAGATTTGCTTCTGGGATTGGTACCGAGTTGGAAACCAATATATTTTATTGGTAGTGGTGAAGCACTACATTTGAGACAACGACAACATTAGTCTACCAATTTTCATCCGTGTTAAACCCAACAATTGAGCTTTTGAGATAATTCACTCTAAGTCCAGACATGACTTCAAAGCACCTCAGAATCCATTTGAGATTTAGCAAGTAATTCAAATTAGCAAGGTAGAAAATAATGGTATCATCTGCAAATTGAAGAAAAGGGGTTGAAGGCCCACCGTTGCTAATTTTGATACCCTCGAACAACCCACAATCTATAGCTTTTTAAAGGATTTGTCTCAAGCCTTCAGTAAGAATAAATAATAAAAAAAGGCAATAGAGGGCCGCTTTATCGCATACCTTTTTGCATATCAAAGAATTCAGTTGGAAAGTCATTCACTAGGACACTTACTGAAGTTTAGCAAAGACATTTTTTCATCCACTCAATCCATTTTTCCTTGAAACCTATGTTTTTCGATATCAAGTTTAAGGATAATAACTTTGAATTTTGACTTCTTGTAAGAATCTATGATCGCCTTGGCGATTAAAACACAATCCAAGACAGACTGGCCTTGATCAAAAGGATTTTGTATATACTACCAATTAGACTGATAGCCCTAAAGTCTTTTAAATTGACATGACCATTGATTTTTGGAATTAGAGTGATGAATGAAGCGCACAAGCTCTTAGGCAAAAAAAAAACAATTGATGAATGAAATGTGATACACAACAGCATGATATCTTGCTTAGTAAAATTCCATGCACGTTTAAAAAAGCGAAATTAAAACCATCTGCTCCTGGTGCCTTTGAACTATCACAGCACCAAAAAGCATTTTTTTATTTCCTCCACTGAAAAGAGTTTAACTAATGATTCTGCTGCGATGTCACTCAATTTAGAGAAGCCGTGATCCTTAAAAGTCGGTCTTGTCTTTGTATTTCAGTCATTATAAAGAGATTCTTTATTCTGTTTTCATTTTTTTACGAAGAAGATAAGAATTAAGTACAGAGGAAGGGACATTGTAATTTTGTCAACAATTTTGGTTTTTATTACTTTTGATTATTAAAATTTTGAGTTATAATCCCAATAGATACAACTAAAAATTTTAAATCCCAATATATATATATATATATATATAAAGAAGGTAAAATTATATATTTAAAGAAATGTTTTACTTACAAAAAAAAAATCAAACATTATAAATATTCAAAGTTTTATAATTTTAAGTTAAATTTTTGTATCTTAAAAGTGAGAGAATGCAAAACCATCTTTGATGTTCCATTTAGTCTTGATTTATAATAATAATAAAAAAAAAGATAATATATTCATCCTATATGTTTTTTTATTCTACATAAAGTTATATATGAAAGCTAAACAATTATCATATGTCATCTTAAAACATCTTAATAATTGTTTATCTAAATATTTTAAATAATTTAAAATTATTATTAACATGATTACACCATTGTATTAAGACGTGATTAATAGAAATTAAAAATTAAATAATAATTTATCTTTTTTATTTAAATTTTCATATAGCATAATTTTGGAAAAAAAATATATTAATAAGGCTTAATATACAGCTATGATATTGAAAATAAATCATACAAAAATATTTTAAAATATAAATTTGGCAAAAGACATAAAATCCCCCCTTAAGTTGGCGCTAGAAGTAATTTTTCCTCATAATCTTTTCGGCTATCCTATTTTCTAAGTATACTTGTCATGAAAAGTCATTTTCCCATTATACTTGTTATTTTTGTTATAATATACTCATTTATATGTGTTAAAAGTGCGCACGTGCAATTGTGCCTTGAGGGAATATATTGTAATAAAAATACAAAATATAACGGCTAGAATGCATGTTCATGATAGCTATAGGGGACAAATAGGATCATTGAAAATATTAGGGGAGAAAATTGACTTTTCGTGATAAGCATAGAGAGAATTTTATGTATTTTGCCTCTAAATTTTGCAAAAGTACATTCACACTAAAAAATTGGTATTTAAAATTGGAAGATATATATTAAAAATTGTTGATGTAAATCCAAAAAAAATCGATCTTTAGAAAAATAAAATTTCAATAATTATTTTAAAGATAATGATTTTTTTAAAAAATCAAATAACTTATTTTCATATTTTCATAAAAATTGAACAAAATATTACAGAGGGTGTTGGTGTGGCTGAGTTAGCAGATTCCACGGAATGGTCCCCGCACACTAATCCCATTGTGGAAAGCTCCTCCATTTCTACGAAAGTGCCCTTGAAAAGAAAAGATAAGATGCCTGAGCAGGTAGGCCTTTCTTCAGAGGCCCTTAAGCTAGAAGTGGACCTGGGTGAGGGCCATCATCGTAAAAGTCCCCGTTGCTATTACGACTTATTGTGCTTCTCCTGTTTTGGTTAGTGTAAGTCTATTATCTGAAGCCCTCTTGACCCCAACTCAAACAAAAAAGGAGGTCTAGGTTGTTTTTTTTCATAGGTCTAGTTTCTTCAAAGCCCAATCAATGACTAAGGCCTCTGGTGGTAATCAAGGAGATTTCTCTCATCCACTTGAGTCTAGGGACGATTCATCTACAAGGGTTCATCCTTTGCAATCGCAGGCTTCTAATTTGAATTCAAGGCATTTGGGAGACTCTTCTAGATTGGTGACTTCAACTTTTGATTTACCTGTTTCTCCTACTGATGGCGTTGGTGGCTCGCCTTTAGCTGTAAGGAGGCCATGAAGATCCTTATATGGAACTGTTAGGGTTTGGAGCGTAATTTAAGGGAGATACTTCTCTCTTACATTCCCTCTATAGTATTCCTTTTAAAGTCTAAGAATACTATAACTAAATTAGAGACTTGGAGGTTACGTTGGGATTTTTCTAATGCTTTTTATGTTGCTCCAGAAGGGTAACTCTAAAGCCCAAATTAATAGAGTGAAGAAACAACTGGATCATATTCGCTCTTCTCCAATGGCTCATGATAATTTGGTGCTTGAACAATAGTTAGAAGATAAGCTTCACTTCTTATGGTGGATGGAGGATAAGCATTGGGCACATAGAGCTAAAGTACAACGGGCACAAGAGGGTGATAAAAATACCTGGTACTTTCATGACCGAGCCATTCAACGGAATGTTAGGAATCATATTCTCCATCTTCAAGATGATGCATGCTCATGGTTAGATACAAAGTCGACCATAGAGAGACATTTGTAATTACTATAAGAAATTGTTCAGTGCTCCTGTGCAGGGTAGCTATGAGGAAGTCTTTGATCAAATCCAACCTATTGTTACAGAAGCGATGAATTAGGCTATGACGTGTGATGTTATTGAGGAAGAAGTTAAATTAGCTATGTTTAGCGTGGGTGGCCAAAAATTTCCAAGGCTAGATGGTTTCTCAAGGATGTTTTATTAGAAAAATCAAATTGGTGAGCACATTTCTAATGTGGTTATAAGGTTCTTTTAAGATGGTGTGATGCCCATTGAGTTGAATTCTACCTATATTGTTTTGATTCCTAAGGTGCAGATCCCTTTTTAGGTTTCTCATTTTTGACCCATTTCACTCTACAATTTCCTCTATAAAGTTATCTCCAAGATTTTGGTCTTTTGGTTGAAACCTTGGTTATCTACTTTGATTCATCCATGTAAAGGGCCTTTATTGGTGGTAGTTTCATCTATGATAATTTGCTTATTGTGCACGAGGTTCATCATCGGATTAGAATGTCTGTTGCTTGAATTAATTGTTCAATGGCGATTAAAGCAGACCTATATAAAGCTTATGACTCAGTCGATTGGTATTTTTTATTTGGTTTGATGCATATAATGGGTTTCAGTGAGCAATTCATTTCTTGGATTCAAGCTTATGTCTGAAATGTGTCATATTCGATTCTCATCAATGGCAGGCCTTTACCTACTTTTTATCCATCTAAGGGTCTCCACCAAGGTGATCAAATCTCTTTATTTTATTTCTATTAATGGCTAATGCTTTGTCTCTTCTTATTGAAAATGCAATTCAAACAAGCAGGTTGCAGAGGCGTAATTGGTCACACCGAAGTTCATTACTTTGGCATCTACTATCGCAGACAACACAATCCTCATGGGTAGAGCTACTGAGCTGGAAGTAGAAGTTTTTGCTAATATTCTTCATTTTTTTTAGATTGCGTCAGGCATAGTAGTTAACAAGGCCAAATCTTTTGTTGCATTTAGAAAATCTACTCATGCCCACATTTGTATACTACTACAGCATATATTGGGCATCGAAGAGTCTGTTAAATATGAATTATATCTCAGCCTCCCTATTCATTGGATTTAAAGCTTTAGACTTCTTTCTTTAGAAGTTGCAAAAGTGTACTTAGTCTTGGAATGCTAATATTTTATTTTTTGGGGGGGGAGGGGGAGGGGGAGGGGTGGGGTCCTAGGTAAAGAAACCTTGATAAAATCAGTTCTCTCTGCCCAACCCTTATATCCCTTTTCTTATTTTAAAGTACCAGACAGGGTGTGCCATAAAATTGATATAATATGCTCTAAGTTTTTGTGGGGTAAGGATTCTTAGGGGAAGAATATTATTTATGAGAATTGGAATCGAATTGCTCAATCCAAGAGATGTGGGGGTTGGGTTTTTGTCGCTTTAGTTCTCTTAATCTTGCTCTTGTTACAAAGTAAGCATTTGTGAGGCCTCGTCTAAACCTGCACAGCTACCAGCGTACTTTGGGGTTTGTTTCCCGGTGACACCGACCGCAAGGAGTTAGATTGAGCATGGCGTCAGGTTTCAGCAAGTCTCACTTTAGGTGAACCCCTTATGGGCCTTTTGCCACTTAATTTTTTGAAAAATAAAATTGTTTTCATGGTGATTAATAGTACACGACTCAGCATGGTGACCCTAAATGACCATAGGTCGCCAAACAAGCCACACCTCACCATAGGCTATCCATACTTGGGATAGCCACATCTTCACATGGCTATCCATACTTAGGATAGTCACATCTCCACATGGCTATCCATACTTGGGATAACCATATCTCAACATGGCTATCCATACTCAAAATGGGATAGCCACACCTTAATTAGACTAGTTACTTTAAAAGTAGCTCCACCTTCAGATAGGTCGAACACTTGAGATTGGTTCTACCTACAACATGAGCTAGCTGCATCATGTAAAGTGGTTACGAATCCGCGACTTCCACTACCCAAAATTTTAGGGACTACCACATCCATGATCCCACGTTCTACCAATATCGGAAGAGTAACCTCTCGGGAGTTGAGTATAAAAGGGAAAGATAAACAGAGGTAAGGTTAATGCTTATTCACTTCTACTTCTACTACTTTCCTACTTCAAGAACCTCAACTAACTTAAGCATCGGAGTGTCCCTCCAGGCAACCCGCCTGGACCCCTCTAACCATTATTTTATAGGTAGACCATCAACCAAGACTGGTGTGACAGAGCTCACCTTAGTAGGAATTGAAACATCATTGGTGCAGTGAGTGTGGACACATCTTCATGTTTAGCTTGATTTTTACAGTGACAATTCAAAATCCCCAAATGAGTTTGGACTTGAACTTTGGACTGAAACTCTTTTTGGAGAAACTAGACGGACAACTAAACTAGGGTGGCTGGAGTAAGGGGCCGGTGGATGGAGAGATGGAGCATAAGAAGTAACCACCTGACCCGCTACTGAGAAATCCCATCCTAATAAGAGACAGTGAACCAACGGGCCAAGAGGCGAAACTCAAAAGGCAATCGGCTAACCCACCATCGAGAAATCTGGCACCAGGTGGAGATATAAAGTGAACAGCCTGGCCAAGTAAGAGAGCCCTGCCAGCCACCAGCCCATTGACAAGGATTTCCAGAAGTGCCAAGAGGATAAGGAGCAGACCTCCCCCCCCCCAACCCGTCGATGCCCAACCCTCCTAAGGGAAGGCAAGCTCTGATGATAAATCAAATTGTAAACCTCAATAACCCAATCACGGTGTAATAATTGTTTGATGCTTATCATGATTTGAGGCAGCAAATGGGTGACCTGAGGCAAATAATGATCCAAGTTTCCTAACCACCTCCGCTTGAGACGGTAGTTTCGATGGCAGCAAGGAATGAGTCGGCCCGGTCCCAAGCTCCCAGATAAAATACTCTAATAAGGAGTGCCAGTGCTTGTAATAAAGAAAAGACAATGGTGGAAAGTGATTCAAATGAGACTGAAAGTTCTGAAGGAGAAACTCCAGCTTGACATACATATGACATCGATAAGCAGGTGCAGTTGGTGCTAAGTAGGATGGGCATTAAGGGAAAGATGGGGGACAACACTGAGTCTCCATTGTTGGAGGCTATCCTGGATAAGGACTATCTAAGAAAGTTTAAGATGCCCTCTCATTATGACCATGTCGATGGGACCACATGTCCCACGAATCATGTGAATAAGTTTCGCACAAAGATTTACGCTTAGACCTACAAGGACCATGTCCTATTCAAACTATTCCCTCAGACCCTTAAAGGGGTAGCACAAAAGTGGTAATTGTCCCTCAGGCCCAACTCCATCAAAATCTTCAAGCAACTATCCAAGGCATTCTAGTCTAGGTTCACAACTTCCATGGAACATGCTAAAGTCTTCATGGATTTGATGACGATAAGGCAAAAGAGTGAAGAAAGCATGTGGGAGTACATAGAGAGGTTTAATAAAGAGGTTCACATGGTAGAAGATATGCAATACCCCATAGCCTATTCAATCTTATTGAAAAACACAACTAGCAGGGGATTACAAGAGAAGCTTTTGGAGGCAGAGCAAGAATTGTTAGAAGAAATCATGGCTATTGCAAAAGGACAAATTAGGTTGGAGGAGGGTTGTAAGGACTGAAAGAACACAATTCAAAGAGAAAGGGTACAGATAGGGGTGATCAAGAAAACATGGGAGGTAGCAGCCATGGGAGTAGTGAGGTGAAAAGGTTCAACCCTAAAAAAATTAGGACCTTTATCCCACTCTCTACTTCCCATTCCAATGTGCTCATGGAAAATGGGAGAAAGCATCCAATGGCCTAAGAAGATGAGCAATACCTCCAAAAAAAGGCATGACAGCTCCAAGTATTATGAGTTTCAAGAGGATGAAGAGCATGACACAAAAGATTGTTGGAACTTAAAAGAAGAGATTGAAAAGTTAATTTAAAAGGGAGTCCCAACAGTGACAAAATTGGTCTAGAAAGGGAGAGAGCAAGAAGAAAAAACTTCGAGCAAGGGATGACATGATGAATACAAGTATAAATCATGAGATAGGCGTATAGCGGGGGAAATCAATGTGATTTTTGGAGGAATTTATGGTTGAGATAGCTTGACCTAGAGAAAAAAAGGCTACAAAGGATGTGAGATTTCCCCACATAGTGGGTTTGATCAATCAGGGACAAGCCACACCATCTTCTCGCCCATCCACTTGGTTCTCGGTCATATTCATTGATGAGGATGCAAAGCATGTTCAGCATCCACACAATGAAGCATTGTGGGTACATCAATAATTTTAGGGTTAGCAGAATTTTGGTTAATGATGGCAGTTCTGTCAACCTGGTAACTATGGAAGTCTTTAAGAATTTGGGATTGTAGGAACACGACATGAAAATTGTGGCTACACCCTTGGTGGGAATTGGAAAGTAAATGGTGAAGATTGAAGGAGTCGTAACCTTACAGGTGGAGTTAGGGGATGATGAACTCATAAGAGAAGTAACAGTTGTATTCATGGTATAACTTCCTTTTCTAAAGGTCGTATCTCTACCAAACGGAGCCTGTACTAGGCATCTATCACTTGGCTCTTAAAATTCCTACTCCATGAGGATTGGTAGTAGCTTGGGGGTGTCAAGAGATAGTTAGGCGAGTGTGCTTCAACACTTTGAAAAGGGTGTACCATGCTTTGCATTTGGAAGAGGCTCTCCCCCCAAGTGAAATGTCTAGCAAACCCAGTGGGGAGACAGAAAAGATACACACTAGTAAAGGTCAGCTCATAGTCAAGACTAAGATGAAACCATTGATCTTGGATGGGATAACTCTATGTTGAAGGAGGAGTTGAATGTGTTTGCATGGTGCACAACTGATTTGGAAAGGGTTAATCTGAGAATCATTACACATAGCCTTAGCATTGACCAAGATATGAAGTTGTTTATGCAAAGAAAAAGAAAAAACTCCCCCTAAAAGAAAAAGGCCATAGCTGAAGAGTTGGAGAAATTGCTTATGATAGGGGTCATAAGGGAGGTCCATTACCCACAGTGGCTCGCTGATGTGGCGCTTGTCAAGAACCCCAATGATACATTCAGAATGTGTGTGGACTTCACATATTTTAATAAGGCTTGTCTGAAAGATCCATATCCACTTCCGAGTATTGACCTATTGGTCCACTCCACGGCGGGTCATGAACTGTATTCATTTTTAGATGCAAAGCCGAGATACCATCAGATACACATGGTTGGAAGGATAAGGAGAAGTTGGCCTTTATGATAGACTAGGGGACATATTATTATAAAATGATGCCTTTCGACTTAAAGAATGTAGGAGCAACATACCAAAGGCTAGTCAAAAGAATGTTCAAAGAGTAAATTGGAAAAACAGTCGAGGTGTACATCGATGATATGATCATAAAAAGTAAAAAGGTTGAAGATCACCTTGGGGATATCCGTGCAACATTTGATATCCTAAAGGTTTATAGGCTTAAGTTAAACCCAAAGAAATATGTCTTCGGAGTCTTGGCCGGAAAGTTTTTTGGTATATGTTCTCCTAGACAGGAATCAAAGCCAATCCAAACCAAATCAAGGCTATCATGAAAATGAAACCCCCTAATAGCATACAAGAGGTATAGTGGTTGAATAAGAGAATTACAATGCTGGGAAGATTCATATCTTGCTTCGCTAGGAGATGCCAACCTTTCTTTCAAACTTTGAAGAGCCTAAAGAGATTCGAATGGATAGAGGAATGTCAAAAGTGCTTCAAACATCTAAAGACTTTTCTCTCTACTCTGCCTCTTTTGAGTAGGTTGATATTAGGAGAGGATTTGTATTTGTACCTGTCCATGACAACTGACTCGGAAGTGGCAGTCTTGATAAGAGAAGAAGGGATGGAATAATTTCCCATCTATTATATAGTCAAGTCATACAAAATGCAGAGCTTAGATACCCACTCCTGGAAAAACATGCCTTGACTCTATATATGGCTACTTAAAAGCTCCGAAACTACTTTGAATCCCACTAAGTGATAGTTCGAACTGACATGCCGTTAAGAAAGATATTGCAAAAACCTGTGACCTCAAAGAGGGTAGCTGAGTGGGCTATAAAGGTTGGAAGCTTTGGGGTCAGGTATGAGCCTAGAAAAGCAATAAAAGCACAAGTCTTAGCCGACTTCATAGCCGAGCTGAGTCCCACTAAGGAAGATAACCCAATAATTCAAGAAACTTAGGATTTGTATATAGATGGGGCAGTATATAAAGAAGGATTCGGGGTTAGTGTCATTTTAAAAGGACCCCACAAGTTGGAGTTCAAATATGCTATTTAGTTGGACTTCAGTCCAATGAATAATGAGGCTCTGATAAATGGCTTATCTTTGGAAAAGGAAGTTGGGATGGATATCCTAACCATATTCAACGACTCCTAGTTGGCAGTAAATCAGTTCAATGGAAACTTTAGTGCCAAATAGGACCGCCTGAAACCTTACTCAGATATATTGAAAGGCATGGTGCAAGCAGGATGGACGATCATCCAAGTAGCAAGGGAAGAGACGAAAGAGGCTGACGAGATTACTAAGGTCATTGCAACTGGAAAGATGTACATACTGCTCAACATCCCAATAGCTATTCAAAACTCCAAATCCTCTAAGGGAATTTTCATTGGATCCATTGAATGGAAAGGAAGGTGGATGGAGCCCATAGTCGAATGGCTAGACGATGGGAAACTCCCTGAGGATAAGAAGGAGGTCAAATGATTGATTGAAAGATCAAAAGAATATAGTTGATACTTAGGAAATCTGGACAGGGGATCCAAGACACACCCTTGGCTCCGATGCGTACCTAAAGAGCTTGGGCAATATGTGCTGAAAGAAATCCTCGAGGGGATTTGTAGAGCTCACGAGGCAAGCTCAACCCTATATAGGAAGGTGTTTGTTTATGGATAGTAATGGCCCTCCATCAAAGGTGATGCTGAAGAAATGGTATAAAATTGCCAGAAATGCCAAGTCCATGCTAATGTTGTTCGACAGCCTGCTACCGTCCAATCTCCCATAGGGGTGTATTGGCCCTTTCTCCAGTGGCGAATAGACATAATAGGTCCCTTTCCACCCTCAATAAATTAGGCAAGGTTCCTTATTATAGCTATTGAACACTTATCAAAGTGACTAAAGGTTGAGCTAGTTTCAACTATTACTCAAAATATGGTGACGGAGTTCCTATGGAAAGTAATCATCTGTAGATATGAGGCACCTTGAGTAATAATCACGGACAATGAAAGGCAATTTGACTCTAAATAGTTCAACTCCTTATGCTCAAGGTTGAATATAGACATTTGATTTTCTTCAGTTTTTCACCCCAAAACTAATGGGAAAACTGAGGTGACTAATAGAATAATATTACAAGGCTTGAAGAAGAGGTTAGAGACCAAGAAAGGCTAGTGAGTGGAAGAGCTATATAGTGTGCTTTGGAGTTTTTGAACAACTCCAAGATCTCCAACTGGAGAGACCCCCTTTTCACTAATGTTCAGATCTAATGCAATCGTACCTGTGGAGATCGGTTAGCCTAGTTTTCGAGTTGAGTTTGTGGAATAGCTCGATCAAGAAAAAGAAATAAATGCTGACCTAGAACTGGTGGAAGAACTGAGAGACCAGGCCTATGCAAGAATGGCCTCCTACAAACAGAAAAGGGCATGCAACCATGACAAAAGGGTACATCATAGAAGCTTCAAAGAGGGAGACCTTGTGCTCAGGAAAGTAAAAAATGTCAAAGGAAATGCCGGTGTGGGTAAGCTTGAACCAAATTGGGAGGGTCCATACAAAGTTGCAAAAGTACTAAGGTTGGGAGCATACCAGCTGGAAAAATGCGGATGGAAAGATCCTTTCCCACACCTGGAATGTCAACAGCCTTAGAAAGTATTTTAAGTGATTCTTAGTACTTATGTGTTTTGAATTCAATTAGTATTTCCATTCTCATGTAAGTTTTAATTTTAACATTGATGTAAATAGTATTGTAAGTCCAAGATAAATGATGAGGGTGCTAAGGCGTTGCAGTACCAACCTAGTTGGGATGACCGAGTGCACCTACTGAGTCTTGGCGGCTTATGAAATATGTTTGTTGAAACATCAATGAATTCAATTTCTTCTCAAAAGTTTATAAGCAGTCTTGATTGTTAAATTCATATCTTAATTTAAAAGCGACATAGTTAAACTCCACTAAAAATAACACTAATGAGATTAAAGGTTGGGATCCATACTCCAACTTTAAACTATAGAAATAAAGCCAAAGATACTCAAAGCTCACATGAGTTAGCCGAATACTCAAACATTTAATGAAAATGAGAAATCTAAAAAAGATTCAATACTCTCGACATGATTTCCTATAGGAAATCTACAGCGCACGTGAAGGGTGAGCTCCAAGAAAGAGTAGCTCACCCAAAATAAATATGAAAGGATGTTCAATAAGGACCACCCAAAAGATTTAAGATAGCTCACCCAAGTGCATACAAAAGCACTATTGGTTGAGCTATTTAGGTAGCCATAAGGCAGCCTAGAAGGAAATCCACCAAGAACTCCCAAAATAATATATATATACAAAAGCAATTTAGAAAGGGAGTGGTGTATGTTTCACAATTAAAGTATAAGCATATCCTTGTCTTTAAAAGGTAGAGGAATATATATATAGGCGAGATAAAAGGGTAGAGCTTACTTTCCACACTCAAACTGTAGCTCAACCATCCATCTCAAGCCTCAAAACTGTGAGGTCATGGTTAAACTCACCCTCTAAAGCTTGAAAATAACATGATAAAAGGGTAAGCTCGCCAAGAGTTTCACAAGGGCTATTCAGGCTATGAGATGCCTCTCCAATCAAAATGATAGCCAAGGATAACATTTCACCCCATCCTCAAAACAATGACCTTAGCATGGGTGGATTGTCCCATCCCTTGAAACGACGCCTTAAGAGGTGACCTTACAACATAAAATGACGATGAAGCCTCAAAGACCATGCCCTCCTTCAAAATGACACCATAAAGGTAGATTGACTGGTGTAAAACAATAATTTGATTCTTCAGCCTGCCCCTCGATGTAAAAATAATAACCTTGAAATGGCAAAAAGGGGAGTGGCTCTCCCAAGTACTCCAAAATAATAAGCGCAAATCATCTGATAAAGCTCAAAAAAGGCAGTGTAAAAGACACAAGCTTTCTATGACACTCAAAATGTGTAAGCAATAAGTCAAGCGGGAACTCACTTGCTAAAATAAGAAAATATCTTATTCAAATTCGAAATAAAACACAACAAATGTATAATTTCAAAGAGAAAAAGAGAAAAGAAAAGGGATTCATGTTACCAAGCTCACATAGCAACAATTATTGAAGATGACAGAGGTATGATAAGCACAGCTACATACTCAAACAAAAATCACACATTCAAACATTTGAATAGCGAAACCACAAATTTAGAAAATTTCAAGGAAATCAATATAATGTAAGTTCAAAAGAGCAAGGAATTCTTAGAATTCCAACATCCACACAACATACAACTAAGAGGAAATGAAGTTCCAAAAGTTAAAACAAAAGCATAAACATAAAGTGAAAGTAGTCCAACAGAAGAGGAGAGTACTAAGCTACTACAGAGGCATCAAGTGGTAGTGTGGGTCTCCTGGTCAGCAGCTCCCTCACCATAGGTCGCTTCGGTAGGAAAGATAGCATAGGAATCCACCTCCTGAGCCTGGTCAGTCGCCATATGGGAAGCTAGGTGAGTATCTTGGGAGGGAGCATCCCGAGTTAACTCCATAGCCTCTAGCTAAAAACTCAAATCAAAGAGGCGCTCATCAAGACTAATTTCATCTAAAAAGGAGGAAGTACGGATGCCAAAGCGACTCTTAATAGAAGTAAAAACTTTCTCTAAATATTCAACAAGGAGTTGCGCATAACCTTCTTGAACATTTGCCTTCACATCTCCAAGTTGCGTAGAGACATCCTGATTTAAGGCTTCATATTTAGCCTTCTTAGTAGCAAGCTCCTTTTCCAGCAAAGCTCTCTGAGCCTTCTCCCACTCAATAAGCTCGGTGGAGGACTTAAGTTGAGAACAGAGCTCTTCGGTGACCTTTCTCTCTCCCTCAAAGCAACTCTTAAAGGAGCCCCGCTGATTCTTTAAATGAGTCCTAGCATGCTCCCATTGTAGCTGAGCATCGACAATAATCTCCAAACCATGCACACATATATAAAGGGAATGTACAAGGTCAAATAAGCAAAATACTTAAAGATAAAATAAATACTTACTTGTAAATAGAAGCTAGTCAAGTCACATATAATATTAAATTCAAAACGGCCTTTTGTCAGCTCCTTGCCCTTAGGAAGAAGCAAAGAATGAGCCACTTTATAGGTGAGGCGAGGATCCTTCATAGATAGAGATTCTTCTTGCCCCGCGCCGGGGGGGGGGGGGGGGGGGGGGGGGGGGGGGGGGGGGGGGGGGGGGGGGGGGGGGGGGGGGGGGGGGGGGGGGGGGGGGGGGGGG
>CAOJBK015160447.1:0-11229 GCA_948294925.1 Codiaeum variegatum
CTTTAATTCTATTGTGATAAAAATAAGCCATTTGCATTAAAAGTCACTTGAACATTGAGAAAGAAGTGTAATAATCCTATATCAGTTTTCAACTTATCAATGAAACTTGATAAAAAAAATGGAAGAATTAAGTGTAGATTGTTTTTTTTTTTGAAAGGAAAAGTCCTCTCTAAAGCTATTACACCCCCTTTCATTAAATCTTGCTTTGCTTCCTTGCTTATCTATTTTATTTCCATCTTCAAGATCCTAAAGGCAGGGTCTAATGCAATTAATAAACATATTAGAAGCTTTTTTTTGTTTGGTAGTGTTGTTGGAAGTTGCCTTCTCGTGTGAATTGGAACTTGCTTATGTACCATATAGCTTGGGGGGCTTGGGAATCCTTGACATTGCGACTCACAACAAGGCGTTTCTCTTTAAGTGGTTATAGCACTTGAATGACAGCGAGGGACCCTTGTGGAATAATTTTATCTATTGCAAATATGGCATTTCTAGGTTGGATTTTATTTCACCTATTTTATCTCTAAAATACTCAGCCTTGTGGAGAGATATTGTCTCGATCCTTATCTTCAATGGCAATTTCAACGTCATTATTGACACTATCACTCTTTTAAGGTTGGTTAGGGAGCTACTATTCTTTTTTTTGTTAGATTCTTGATAGTGCTTGATGTCACCGAGGTATATTTTTCATGATCTCTACTTTGTTAGCGACAAAAAACATAGCTATATTTCAGACATGGGATACTGGTATAAAGAAAGTTGGATGTGGTGCTTCTCTTAGTCTCATTTGCTATTGGACAATGAGCAGAAGTAGGCTTCGAGCTACTGCAGCTTCTTGCTACAACCTAGCTGCATAAAGGAGAATGTTATTCACTATTATAACACTTAAATGTTGGACGAGATTTCACGGTTCATAGCCTCTATCGTAGTGATCTTGCATTTTGTGCTCCCTTATCATGTTTATTCACTATTATCGCACCTAAATGTTGGATGATCCGATTTATTTATTGCTTTGATTATTTTATCTTTAAAATTAATTTTAATTATTAAAAGAATTTCAATTAATAAAAATAATTTGAATTCAGTAAAACTCATGTGAAAATAATATAGTCTTTGTCTAATTTACTTACTATTTTTTTATAGAATGATATCAAATGATGTATCGGGATATTTCAGCTAGGGCGACACTTTCTTAATACCAATTCATCAACTATTTCATTATCTTACCAATTTGATTTGGTTTACTAACTTCTTGATTGCATGGTTGATTTGATTTCCTTAATACCTGAATATTTTGCATATTAATCTACTTCTAATATTTTTTAATTGACAATTCCAAATACCCATTATCACTTAAGATAAATGTAATTTTTTTAAAGCCTAAAGAATACAAAACATTAAAAATATATGAATGATAATATGATTGATGATAAGATATCTAAAAAGGTCAGACCAAATGATATCTAGATCACCATTTGAGTAGTTATGACCATCATTAAGATTAAGCAACTCAAGTCAGATTTGTCAAACTCAAACTAGAAAATCTTACTCAGTAGACATATCAGGTCGAATGGAGGAAACATCATTTGAGGCATCCATAGTAGCTCAATTCGAGCTCCTCAGTGTTAGTAGTTTAAAATTTCCAAGATGAACTTGGATCTTTAGCTAACTTGTATCCCACACTAGTTAAAAGATAGGACAAAATCCTTATAATACAATAATTAGATCTCATTAGGATTCCTCAAGAGATATGATTGTCTCCTCTCTTCCTAATTAAGAAGAGTTAGTCTCCTATAAGTATTTTACTGTCTGTCACTATAAAAGTCATGTTCAAATTAAATTTATAGGTTAATTACTCTATCTTTTCACTTATATACTACTCTATTTTTATCTATAGATTAATAACTTAAACATCAAAGAGTCTTTTAAGAAAGCATGTTCATCAATCTAATATATCTTATGCTTTTTTTTAATCAATTTTCTCCAAGGTTCAACAAGCACTTCCCGATTTTGTGACATATTATTGATCTTAGCATGAAAAGAATCTCTAATAGTTAAGCTTCTAATTTAGAATGCAACTTAATTATGGAGGAACTTTGTGAAGTAGTTTGGTTTTATTGTTTTGACAAGGCACCTGGTCCAAATGGTGTCAACTTCTACTTCTATAAATGGTCCTAGTCCACCATTAAAGATGACATCTTTAAGTTTGTTAATGATTTTCTCATTACAGGGAAGCCTCCTAATGGTGTTAAAAAGGTATTCATCACCTTTATGCCTAAGAAAGTCTTTTGTGTTTCAGTTGAGGATTATCACTCAATTTCACTTATTCATGGGCTCTATAAAATTGTTGCTAAATGATTAGCTACAAGTTGAAATTGGTTGTTGATGATATTATTATCCTAAACCAGTTAGCTTTTACTGCAAAAAGATAAATATTGGAGGTCTTGATCCAAATGAGACTATACACACTTGTAAAAGGAATGAGATCCCTTATGCACTCTTCAAAATTGATTTTGGGAAGGCGTTTGACTCCATTAAGTGGGATTACCTTTTTTGGATTCTTACTAAAACGGGGTTTGGTACTAAATTGTATAGATGGCTTCTTAAATGTTTTGATGGTTCAACTGCTTCTATCTTAGTAAATGGTGCTCCAACTGAGGAGTTTCAATTTTTCAATAGGGTCAAGTAGGGTTGTCCATTTTCACCCTTTCTACTTATAATTGAAGTTGAAATTCTTTCATTACTAATTGGTAAGATGCTTAATCAGGGAATTATCTTAGGTATTCCCACTAAAAAAATGGATATATTATTTCACATCTTTGTTTTGCTGATGACTTACTTTTTTTTTCTAAACCATGTCAATTGGATTTTTGTACAATTGCTCTTATACTTCGTTGTTTTTGTCTTATCTCTAGTTTGGGTATCAATTTGCATAAAATCTCATTGATCAGTATCTCTACTATTGTTGATTTTGTAGGTTCAATTGCTAGCTTGATTTTTTGTAAAGTTTCTAGGCTTCCTTGCAATTATCTTGGATTGCCTTCGGGAGAATCTACCTAAAGGATTTCTATTTGGGAACCAATTATTAAGAAAATTCAGTCTAATCTTACTTTTCAGAAAGGGTGGATTTTTTCACAAGTTAGTTTGTTAACTCTCATTAATTCATGCATCTCTTCACTACCTTTTTACTATCTTTATGTTTTCAGGATTCCTATTTCATTTGCTAGCACTATTAATAGGCATATCCATTTGGTTTTTTAATCAGGAGGTGATGATTCTAGTCAGGTTCACCGTGTTAATTAGCTTGATATTGCTATTCTCAAGCGATTTGGTGGGTTAGAGATGATTGATATTCTCTTGCACAATAGAGCATTGCTTTTAAAATGGCTTTGGTAGATTCAGTCGGTGAGTACTACATTATGGAATGAAGTTATTTTTCATAAATACAATATTGTTCACATTGATTGATGATCGTTGCAAATTATGTGACAAGTTTAGTGAGACTACCAACCATATACTTTTACACTGTATGTCTTTTTGGAAAGTTTAGGCTTATTTTATTGCTTGGTAGGGAGGTTACTTTTTTTTTTTTTTTATCTAATATTGCATGTCATTTTATTTTTTGAAAACTTTTGACAAAGGGAAAATTTGAAAAATATTTTTGGACAACACTCTTTTATTCTATTCTATAGAGTCTTCAGCTTATTAGGGATGATGTTATTTAATTATGTTATTTTTGGAAGGTCATTGATATTGTTTTTTTTAAGGAGTTGGTTGAGGATCAAATCCACTATTCCTTTTTCGTTTGATGTAAGTGCGTTATTTTTGTCTTCTTTGGGCATTAGATTTTGAGACTATAGGAGACGACTTGATTTTTTATTATTTTGTTTTGTACATAGTTAAGACTTGAGACTTGTTTAAGTCATTTTTACTTAGCTTTAGGGAGGAATTTTTTAATCAACTTGTGATCTTCACAAGTTGATTTTTTCTCTCACATATTAATAAAAGATTGAGATCATAAAAAATAGTTTTAGTCATTTTTTTTAAATACAGAAGGAGGGTGAAAACCCATGAAAACACTAATTACTACAAAACCAATCTATTCCAAAATACACCCATGATATCATCTCCGACAAAACCAACTGCTTTGGAAGGGCAGTCTATAATAATCCTCACACCATCAACACTAGATAAAGCTTCATTAACTAACAAGTCGGCAACTCGATTCCTTTCATGGTAGACATGATGAATAATCACATTAGGAACTTGTTTAATAAGCTTCTTACAAATCATAATCAGATTAGAATAGGTTCCTTTATAGGTGTTATTTCTAGCCAACCATTGATTAACGAGTTTCGAATTCGTTTCTACAATCAATCTCTCAAATCCTTTGTCTGTAGCTATGATTAAACCACACATAATGGCCTAAAGTTCTGCCTTTACTGTAGAGAAATATCTAATGTTCACGGTGAATCCTATCATCCAATTACCCATGTGATCTCTGAAGACTCCCTGGTCTGAGATTTCCTTTTGAAATACTCCTAGTGTTGAGTTTAACCCAACCATCCTTTAGAGGATCTCAATCAATAAGAATTTTTTCATACATGTTGCTTTTAGTGGGATCAAAACATTGAGTCATGGTGTTCAAAACCTGCTTCGAATAATTCTTCACAAAGGTCACTTTATCATTGATATTGAGACTTTTATTGTTGAAGATTGCCTCGTTTTGCCAATCCAGCAGATGATAGAAGCGAAGATAATAAACCAATTTTCATCCATGTCTGTTTGTGAATTCTTTCTAAAATTGGACAATATCTAGGATTGAAAGTTTTTAGATTGATCACATTAGAAATCTGGTTGGCTAACAAGGGCTCTCTAAAGATCTACTGCAAACTCGCAGTCATGTAAACAGTGGCAAATGTTTTCCGTCTCCTTGCTATATAATGGACAAAGAGGGTCTGTTGCAAGCTTATGTTTACAACACTCTTCATTCATCATGATCTTTTCATGGAAGAAAATCCAAATAAAAGTCCTAACGTGTTGTGGGACTTTCAATTTCCATATTAGCTCCCAAATAGCACTTGTACCACAAATAGAAAAGTAAGCTAATTTTACATCAAATTATTCTGACAAAGAATGTTTCCAAACCACGAAGTCATCAACATTTTGATCCAGATGAACAATATGAGCATGCAATTTAGTCTTGGCATAATTGAGGAGAAGACCATTTAGCCTATCCCAATCCCATCCGCACCCAGCAGTCTAGTAGTTGCTCACCCATTCCTACTTGTCAGAACTAGGAATAGGCTTTAAAACAATACTACACAATGGTTTGTCAATCAACCAAATATTATTCCAAGACTCAGTAGAGAAACCATTTCTAACTCTTTTTATGAGGTTCTTTTTTACAAAATTAGTCTCATTAATCAAATCTTTAACCGTAATCATTGTAGATGTACTTTTGGCTATATTAGAGGTGATAGAGGTCCCTTTAAAATATTTTTTTTTCTAATGATTTCATGCCAAATAATAGTAGGACCATTCATAAATTGCCAACTTAATTTGCTAAGAAGGGCCAAATCGAACATTCTCATGTTCTTAACACCAAGACCAGCCTATTTGATGGGTTTTAAAATTTTTTTCTAACTGACAAGATGAACTCCATTTTTATCAACCGACTTAAACCAAAGGAAATGTATAGAAATTTTTTCAATATCATAAAAGATGCCCCTAGGCAAATACGTCATTTGCATGGCATAAGTTGACAAAGCATTTAAAATAGACTTCACAACAGTAAGCCTACCTATAAAAGAAAGACTATTATGCTTCCAACGAGCCAACTTAGCATTCATATTATAAAAAATAAATTGATAATTACTATTACCATTCTTACCATTGATTGTAGGGGCACCAAGATACATACCAAGGTCATCATTTAGCAAAATACCTAAGGTAGTAGAAAAGCTTTTCCACAAAAACTCTATTAATGTTGCTAGAGACAAAAAAAATTGAGATTTCTCAAAGTTAATTTTTTGTCCCGAAGAAACACTGAACAAATTAAGACAATCAAGGATGACATTCAACTGCTCAATATCAACCTCAGCAGAAATAAGCATATCATCCGCAAAAAATAAATAAGAAATATCAAGACCTCTTTTAGATAATCTAAAAGAGGGCCACTTACCTTCCCTTACCTTAATATCAATCAATTGGGATAAACGCTCAAAGCACAAAATGAAAAGATATGGTGACATTAGGTCAACCTGTCGAATTCCTCTAGTTAGAGAGAAAGAGGGAAGATCCTTACTATTCCAATTTATTATTATACTTGCAGTTTCAATGCAATCCATCACATTCTTACACCAACTTTTGTTAAGGCCTATGCTCTTTATAGTATCCCTGATGAACTCCTAAGAAAGACAGTTATAGCCTTTTCCTTTCTTGAGTTTCCTCTTATAGTGTATAGCCTTTTGAAGGACAATTATATTATCAGTAATATGGCAACCATGTATAAAAATATACTAGTAAGGCGATATAAGCTTCGATAAAATTTTTTAAGCCTATTTTCCAAAGTCTTCGAGATAATGTTGTAGGTCATGGTGTATAAACTTGTAGGTCTCAAATGGCCAAGCTCTTTTGGGGATAAAAATAATCATAGTTTCATTAACTCTTTTATCTAACTCCCCTCCATTCAAAAATTCAAGAATAAAATCGTAAAGGGAGTTACCAACCAAGTCCCAATTCTTTTGATAAAAACTCACTTGGAAGCCATCCTTACCTAGTGCTTTCCGTAGGTTCATATCAAAAAGAGTAGTATAGATTTCTTGCTTGTCAAAAGGTCTATATAGCTCATTGAATAGCTCAACTGAAAGTCTTGAAAAATGACCTTTCCCCATAGCCTCAACATGCATAAAAGAATTATCGATATACAGGTCCATAAATAAATTTTGAATAATGTCTTTAACCTCGTGTTCTTCAAACCCAAACACCATTGGTATCTTTGATGGCACTGATAATTTTCTTACTTCTTTTGATCATAACACTAGTATGGAAGAACTTTGTATTGCGTTCTCTCGAATTAATCTAGTTTTCTCTTGCTTTTTAGAACCATAAAAGTTCATCTTGTTGAAGCACCATATCAAAATGATCTTGTAGTTTTTTTCTAGCTTCAAAAGTTTGCTTTCCACTTTAGGTTCCAGTCATTTTTGAACTCCCATCAATCTGGCAGTAAGTAGTTTTTTTATTTTTTTATAATGTTGCAAAAAATGTCAATATTCCAAGCATTCAAAGAGTTTCCTAATTCTTCAATACTGTCAACAAAGGAGCTCGAATCTTTCCATTTCTCTCTAACAAAAGGCTTGTATTGATCATGACTCATCTAAGTTTCCTGAAATTGAAACTTTTGTTGAATATTGGTAGCATTCACGCAACACAATGTCACAAAAAGCCGAAGATGGTCATAATTATGTTTAGAAAGATGAGAAACTTTCACATTTTGGAATTGAAATCTCTAATCTAAATTGCAGAGAGCTCTATCCAAGCACACTCCAATCATTTTATCCTGATTTATGGCTTTATTACAAGTGAATTTTGGACCTTCAAAACCAATGTCAATAAGATTGTTAGAGAAAATCCAATAGATAAAACAGAAGACCTAGTCATAAATTTTTTTTTCGAGCTAAGAATTTTGTCCATAGAACATATGACATTAAAATCTCTAATGATAAACCAAAGGAGATTAATATCCATCACACTAACACTAAGATCATTCCTAAGATGTTTCCTCAAATTCATAAAGGGGCTGCCATAAATAATAGATAAAAACTAAGTAGATTGGTCCCTCATATCCACTTTGGAATGAAGGAATTAAGGGTGTTTCTTAATCACATCGATATTGACTTTATCATTACTCCAAAGAAACCAAATGACACCATGAAAGCCTGTAGCCTAAATACGAAACCAATTTGAAAAGTTAAACTTTTAGCAGATGTATCTACACATTGCCCATTGATATTAGTTTCCACAATCCCTACAAAAATAGGTTTATGAGTATTAATCATATTATTGAAAGAGTGTCGGAAGTTCTCACTCCTTGCTCCTTGGCAATTCCATATGATAAATGACATTAAAAAAAACCATCAAAATATGATTAAAATAGAGAAAGCAAAAAAAAAAAAGTTAAGCCATTAAGACTCTTTTGTATCTTATGCTCCTTATCCCATCCAGTCTTCGAATTTTTCAAAATCATCACTTTCATGGTTGCTAAATATATCTTCTTCTAAAGGGACATAATCTAAAATGTCCTTCTCACTAAACCCATTACATTCCCTTGGCATTGAATGTTCAAGCGATTCTGTGCTATTTGGGAAGCTAGGATCATTAAATTTTTCATTGATATGTTCCTATGGATTTTGAATCTCTGAGATGCTAAGGTTTTTCTCGTAATGCACTGTTATCTTCTTAATTTTGTCACATGGCTTCCCTCTTGAGACTATGGTATGTTCAATTTGAGTAGCAACCCTATTGTATTGATTAGAACCGCTTCTGCGTAGTTTAGGGCCCTATTTATTCTTCATTGGGGTCTCCTTCACTACATAGGTTGCTTTCATGAGTTGGTCAAGCCCATATTTAATTCTTTGCATCTTAGCATTTTTCCCATTAGAAGTATTCTGGATTTGTACATTGAGCCTTTTACCTTTTAATTAGCTCAACCCATTATAATCTTTGGCAGTAGTTTTCCTCATAACAAGTTCTTGGCTGGCACTTTTTTATCCTTGTTGTCGTTATCCTTATCTTCACTAACAGAAAGATTATCCTTTTTAAATAAGTCATCAAATTTGTTGTTACCATTTAAAATACCATTTTTAGCATTATTCTTCCCCGTTTCCTTTGTCTGCACTTGTTTCCTAATTCTTCTTTGTGCAATCATCCAGGGGTTGTAACTAATAGATTATATGAATTATCTTTCCTTATACACATCCTTTCTAACTTTGGTGTTGTGTTCGATCGAAGCTTCACCGTCTCTGGTGGCTGGATTGCATGAATCCTCTTTGTGACCATATTTCCCTCAACCAAAACACACTTGATGAATCCCTTCATATTCGACATGATGGACTCCAGTTCTAAGTTTGAAACGTGAAACAATGGTTTGATGAGGTCCACTTTAAACCAAATTCTTACGAACTTCCCTCGAGAAACTTTGTTTCATTGATTGTGATCGACAACTTTATCAACTCTCATAAGAAAGTCTTCATCATAATACTCTATGGGAAGGCAAGGAATCCTAGCCTATACTAGTGTTCGATCAATTGATGCCTTCATTGGATCAAATTTAGTAACCCTACCACGAACAGTCAAGTAGTGACCTTGAATCATCCAAGGACCACCAAATAGGGCATATGATCATAATCATCTATAGAATTGAAGCTCATAAGGAAAATATCATTATTTTGCCACATTTCTTTCAATTTTCGAACCATGAAATTATAGCCTATGATTTTCCTATAAGATTGATGATCAACGTTTTAGACCTTTGTTGTCGGATTCGAAACCTTTCTTCCTTTGTCACTTTCACAATGGGAACGTCATCATTGGTAGTAGTGTCATTTTCCTCGACATATGACATTTCCTCAATACTTTGAGATTGATCTTGTTTACATGGAACAACTTTTTTATTCAAAAGTTTATCTTTAAAGGACATGGGTTTAGGTTGATCTTTTTGTAGAGGGTTCTCCTCTTCTACTCCTTCCATTTCTTCTATAACATTACTATGACTTCCCTCTTCTTTTACTACATTACTATGCCTTCCATCCCCTTCCACCATGAAATCTTCTATCTTAATCTTTTATTACTCCTCGCAAGCTGATCTTCTTTAGAATAAGAAGGTTTTTTCTAAAAAGAGACTTTGGAAGAGCTCATATTTTAAATCATTTTGATATATTAGAAGAGAATTTTATATAATTCGTATCAAGTTTAATGCATTAATCATCTATATTATGAAAAATTATAAAATTACAATATTAAATGTGTATTTAGAGAAGTAAATTACTCTATTGTCAATTCATAATTTTTCAAAATGCTTTCAGCAAAGAGTATAAAATTATTTTATTTCATGACCCTTACTATAAAGAGTATAAAGGTTATAGCGAAGAGTATGTGATAAAATTAAATAAGCGTGCATGTCACATTCTAGTAGGCGGCTATGGTTAATTATTTATCAAATTAAAATCAATATATAAATCGATAAATTAAAAAGGTCGGCTAGCACTTTTTTAATTTAATTAATTAATTAATTAATTTATAGGTTCATTCATTCGGTGAGTCGGTTGGTAAGGGGTGGCCAAGGAAATTTTATTTCTTCAAATTAAAGGTTTTTCATTTGGCAGAAAAAAAAAAGATTTTTTCATTATATTTTTCATTTTAGCTCCATTTTCATTTTTCACCTCTTAAATATAAATACATATAGGTGGAGGCTTAGAATTGAAAGTTGGCATTGAATGGCATTCTCTCATATTTCCATTTGTTTCTGAATCTCATGCAATTTTACTTTTTTTACTTAATTATTATATAAGAGCGTTCGCTCAAGTTAAAATGTGGCCTTAAATAAAATTTAATTTGAAATCCTTTATAATATAAATAAAATAGTTAAAGCTTTTATTTTTATTTTTTTGCTTTTTTATATAACAAAATCACTTATTAAAATTTTATATTCAAGATGAGAAAGTAATTATTTTTAATAAATAATATGACTAAATTATTTAATTTTTATTGTGATACATTGGAATATAAATAAGATTTAATTAATTTTAATTTTATAAAATTTCTTTATGCTGAAGCAATATAACAAGAATAGCTAATATATTTAATGTGCTTTCTTAATGGGTGATTTTTAATTAATTTATTATAATTTTTTAGAGTATTAATTTATAATATATAATAATATCATACATAATAATATCATATATAATTGAAAAAAATAGGAAGTGAGAACCCTAATATAAAATTATATAATAATATACAATTTGAGGCTTCTGGACTATAGACCACTGCTTTAGGAGCTTATAGCATGAATCCCCTGATTATATACCAAAAATAAAAACAAAAAAAATTGGTGTTCATTTAAGCATTTGATTATTGAATTATATGAAATAAAATGAAAATAAACTATATAATTAAAAATTGAAACTCTAGAAAATGAAATAATATACAACTAAAAGAATTTTGAGGCTTTTA